>JACEFZ010019624.1:0-249251 GCA_014155875.1 Cepaea nemoralis
CCTGTTGTGGATGGTTTATTGTGTTCCTATAATTATGATTATGAATTATTCTTTTTCTTCGCAATGAAGCCATTGTGCATAAATTCATATGAAAGAGAAGAAAAAGATGAACGAACGAACGAACTTTATTTCAAAGGGTATAAACTGGGCTCGCTCGCATCGTCTTACATATGAACCTTCATTCAATATCTTTATTACATCAAATTAAACTATTGGGCATGTTACATTCAAACAGGAAAAAATCATTATCAATTGAAAAGTTGTTCAACATAAACAAGGCATATGACCATGTTATGAGACAGGCAGATAGCCAGACACACATACACACGCACATGTATTTATAAACACATGACATACATACATACATGGATACATGCTCACATCATGTACACAAACCCTCCACAGTTATGCACAAACTCAATAACACACAAATACACACTCAATCGCATACACATATATCCACTCTCAAACCACAACGACACTAACAAAAGTTTACTTATACATACTCCTACAACATACTGTTTCGTTCTCCACATCTCCCCCCCCCCCTTCTCTCTCTCTCTCTCTCTCTCTCTCTCTCTCTCTCTCTCTCTCTCTCTCTCTCTCTCTCTCTCACGCCCATATATCCTAATTCATACATGCAGCAAGGCGCACACATACACTCCTTCCAATACTAACATGACTGACATATACACACTTCATACACGCAAATCATAAATACTCACACAGTCGTACATCCACACAGTAACACACACACGCACACACAAACACACAACACACACACACACACATCCTTACATACAAGTACATATAATCACTCACAATGACAAACAATAAATTAATCATTCTCTCTCTCTCTCTCTCTCTCTCTCTTCTCTTCTCTCTCTCTCTCTCTCTTCTCTCTCCTCTCTCTCTCTCTCTCTCTCTCTGTGATCAATTTGTGAACCTTTGAGAATAAAGTTCGTTCGTCGTTACTCTTTCTCATTCACTGTCACTATCGGGAAGAAGGAAGAGGAGGATAAGAAGAAGAAGAGGGGAGGTGGAGGAGGCGCATGAGAAGAAGAAGAAGAAGAAGAAGAAGAAGAAGAAGAAGAAGAAGAAGAAGAAGAAGAAGAAGAAGAAGAAGAAGAAGAAGAAGAAGAAGAAGAAGAAGAAGAAGAAGAAACAGCAAGAGGAGGAGGAGTTCTGCTCTAAACAACAATACTGATTTGACGCTAAAGTTAAATGTTTGAGCTTGGTACTATACTTTATGTCTGTTTTACTCTCCCCACCTTTTGTATTCACATTTCACTATCTCTATATCTTCCCTATGATTGATTGATTGATTGATTGATTGATTGATTTAGGACCCAACATCACAGCATTCGGGGCATTCCCATAAGCGCTCCGTCCCCATCCTCAGAAGCCAGCGAAGAGTTCCAACCCCAATAGTACCAGTAGCAATCTGATTATATGTGCGTCTCGCCTTTCCTCTAAGCGTCGAGCATCGGCCAGATCCCCTCGTCACTCCACGCTGTCGCATTCTTGCCAGACCATGGTGATCCATTTGCTCCTCCGTGGTGCACACGTGCTCCCATAAGGCAGCAACCAAGTCTGCCTTATCATGCATTAATACTCCACCAAAATTTGCAGAGCCAGCCAATCTGTCTGCCTGTTCATTCCCCAGCACACCAGCATGCCCCGAAAAAAAGATCCAGACGATGCTTGCCACCCGTGACTTCCGAAGCGAAGCAAGCCACTCGGCACGAAGCTTGCCTGTCCTCACCCTATCCAGCATGCTTTCTGAGTCAGTTACAATCACGATGTGTGTGTGTGTATCGTATTCTCCATCCAGCGGAAAGCAGCACTGACTGCCTCCCTAATGTTTATCTAATTTGCCACCTAAATATGCGTATGAGTCCACCTAATATCGTGATGTTTCAGCAAGGGACATCGGGGTATCATTTGCATGGTTTATTCTTACTATCTTTGTATTTTCCTTGCAAAATTTCACATTTCAAGTCACATATTCTTGTGACCTCACATAAAGTGTCTGCAATTTCTCTTGCATCTGATTTCCTCTAAAGGACATGAGGCCATTGTCTTCAGTGATGTCCAGGTAATCTTACTCTCTTGTCGGAGTCCACTGAATTTAATTTCTGGTGGAAGGTATTGTTGTCTTCCTTACCTTGTCTATAGTCAGTAAAACTAATAAAAGCGACAAACGGCATCGCTGTCGCACTCCAGTTCTTTCATGTGAAATATATCCGTTAGCTTCCCCTCGTGAAGAACCCCAGATTCTAAATAATCGTCATTTGTTACACAGAAAATGTCTCAAATAATTTCGGTGCCATGTTTAAAAAACGTTTTAACAACCTTAAACCTTTTGAAAGCAACATGGCTGCCAACATCTAGCAGGCGGCAGCAGATAACCACTGGGGGGTCATGTAAGCAAGCTGTGACATTGTTACACCGCATATATTTAGTTCGTCGTGTTAAAAAAAATCTGGCTTCGGGTACGAGCAATGAACTTAAGCAATGAAAGGCTGGGCAGATATATTCAATTCACCTGTGAAAAGCCATGAACTAAGAGTACTAGTGGAACTGTTTTCAACTTGATTTTTTCTATGTTTTACTGATCCAGTCACTGTTACTTTGAGGTTATCTCTGTCATATCCCTGGCTCTGTGGTGAAGGGATTACTGGGGCAATTCATAATCCCACATTCAGCGTTCGATACACAGCTGCGGGAGATTTAACAGCAGACTGCTTTGCGTTGGTTTTTAATACAATGGTATGAGTGCCCGCCATTCAGAAAGCATAGGCAAACTACTGAACGTAAACTTGCCAAGAAAACACCAACAGCCTTCTTCTTCTTCTTCTTCTTCTTCTTCTTCTTCTTTCTTCTTCTTCTTCTTCTTCTTCTTCTTCTTCTTCTTCTTCTTCTTCTTCTTCTTCTTCTTTCTCCCCATTCGTCTACATCTCCTCTTGCTCTATTTCTTATTCTCTTCGTCCCTTATCGGATTCTTTCTTTTACTATTTCTTGCATCTCCCCCCCCCCCCCATGTTCTCATAATAATATTCACCTCTGTAAGTCTCTTCTCTGCGTGTTTTAGGTCTACTGATATTTCGCTTGCTGTGCGGGTTCCAGACAAGAGAGCGTGTAGTTAAAGTGTCCACGAGTTGTCTCAGTTTGTGTCTTGCCCTCACATCTTGGTTCACCGGAATGTGTTTAAGTCACTCCATGAGCTCTACATTGGCAACACACTATATATGTAGCTATACATAATGACTGATTATAAACCTGATTTAGGAAATTATAGCATATGTTTCTGAGCAAGATATGAAATTAGTTATTGTAGCATCATTCCATTATCATCATATGCCATACGGATAATCCTGGGCAGTCATGGTTAGTCATCTAAAACGACTGTCAATTTCTTTGATCAACTATGTGCTGTTGTCTGGATTACACCATGTGGCCAAGCCATGCAGATATTTTGCTGCCTTTCGACATGATCTTACTCATGTTCCATCATTCTTGCCAGTTGTCACACAATTTTCTTGTGTATGTCTCCTTCAATGTGTTAATAAATCATGACTTTCTACGTTTCATTTATCAAATCAATTTATGGTTTTTATTTCATTTTTTTTATGACTTGCTCATTGGTTTTCTTGTCCGCCCGTGGTATTCTTTACATATTTCTCATAAACCACATATGCGCATATTTATCAGCTTCTCTGCTTATTGTCAGCTATATTGTCAGCACATACAACACCGGTGTGTCACACCACTGTCAGTCCGGTCGGGAAATCGACCATGGAATAGAGGAACTGACCATGGAGTAGGGGGGAGGGAATCGATCACCCATGGAGTAGGGGAAGTGACCATGGAATAAGGGAATTGACCATGGAGTAGGGGGATATACCTTGGAGGAGGAGAAATGACCATGCAATAAGGGAATTGACCATGGAGGAGGAGGATAGACCTTGGAGTAGGAGAAATGACCATGTAATAAGGGAATTGACCATGGGGGAGGGGCGTCGCCATGGAGTAGTGGAATTGACTATGGAGTAGAGGGATCAAGCATGAAGTAAAGGAAATGATCATGGAATAAGGGGAGTGACCATGGAGTAGGGGCATCGACCATGGAGTTAGAGAAGTGATCACGGAATAGGGGGGTAGACAATAGAATACGTTAATTGACCATGGAATAGGGGGGTATACAATGAAGGATCCAGCTTATTAGAAAAGTGTGCTTCAGTGCGACATGATCTTACCAAATGCTGCATTATCAATGTGCGTATTATAATCATTCATCATCATCATCATCGTCATCATTATGTGCAATTTAGGTAAGCGTAGACGATTATGATTCGCCATGTGACAACCCCACCAATGCCTCCCAACAAGTCTTTATGTTTTGTTGTTCTAATCATGCCTTGAGCGCGAGCCAGATCAGCATTGATCTTCCTCATCCATTGTCCTGTCCGTGCATGGCTGTGATTGCACGTTCGCCGGCTTTCATTGAAACCGTTTCGCATATATGTATGTGTGTAAGTAAATATGCTTAGCTTTCATAAATTGTACACATTGAAAATGACAACTGTCGAAGTGGGCTGTAGTTTTCGTTTATAGGTTAATTAGATCGACCTATTTTATTTTATAATGAATCATCTGCTGACAGAAGTGACAAGCAACTGACAAATATGTCAAATATCTTTCTCATGTCATCAAATAACAAAGAGATAGTACAATTTCTCTACGTCGTTCTGTCTCTGTCTGTCTGTCTAAAAGGCAGACTGTCTCATAGATCTGACCACTGTGACGGTACATTTATTAGATATCAGTCATACAATTCTCGCAACCCAAACATGTCACAGTTTGTTGAGATTCAACCCGACACGTCACAGTAGATAAAAATGACAAAATAGTTTTCAGTAGATTGAGGAGTGAAAGAAATGTCATTGGCTGTCATTGTGACAGGTGTGAGCAATACTACTGAAGACATATGTAACTTATCTTACGTTTCTGTGACTGGGTAATCATCTCTCTTCTTTGCAGTTCCTTTGTCTGTCAGGACCACATCCTTAGCACCCCACTCACACACACACACACACACACAAAGACACACACACACACACGCACATATATATATATATATATATATATAATATATATATATATATATATATACATACAAGTTAGGTGCATATCCTTTACAGGACGTCGCAGTCAACCCCAGCATTGTTTGGCTGTTGGTGATTCCTTGGCAAGTGTTCAGTAGCTTGCCCTTGCTTACCATCGTATGAAAACCAGCGCTAGGCGGTCTCCTTTCAAATCACCCGCAGCAGTGTTTAGAACGCGGTATGCGGGATTACGAACTGCATTCGTAGCCCCTTCACCAGACAGCCGGCCTCCCACATATACATGCATACACAAGGCACAGAGAACGAACGGACGCACGAACTTTATTTTCAAAGGGTCGCAAATTGGGAAGCACGGGCTTGTTATAGAATCCGCCCTTATAGTCACACATCTTTCTCATACAAATCATATATAAACAACTTATTTGTAATAATAAATGTTACATCTATATTGAAAACAAAAACAGACAAACATTGTAATATGGATGCTGTAAAGACACACCAGTCATTGTAATATGATGGTGTAAACATACACCTTACATTGTAACATGAATGCTGTAAACATACATTAAACATTGTGATATGAATGCTGTAAACACACACCAAACATTGTAATATAAACGCTGGAAACATACGCCAAACATTAAAACATGAATACTGTAAACATACAGTAAACATTGTGATATGAATGATGTAAATATACACCAGACATCGCGATAAGAATGCTGTAAACACACACCAAATATGGTAATATGAATGCTGTAAACACACATTAAACACTGTGATATTAATGCTGTGAGCACGCATCAAATATTGTAATATGAATGCTATAAACATATACCAAACATTGTGATATGAATGCAGTGAACATACCCCAAACGATGTAACATGAATGCTGTAAACATATCAAAATATTAGTTTTAGTTAGTTTAATTTAGTCGATGGATCAACATCACGGCACACGGGTGTAACCCATAACTGCTCCGTTCTCTTCCTAACTCAAAGCTGAGTCTGGAGCACTAAGCTCAGTGCACGAACTCCGTAGTATCGGCTGGGATCCTGAAATACTTTGGGTAGATTTTTAACTCGAAATTTTGCCCGGGCAGCGCCGTTAGGCTACTCTTTTCGATTTCCAACTGCCAAAGGATTTTTTACGTGCGCAACGATGCACACGGGCGTCCGATCTCACTACCCAGAGACCAGGGGAAATTTTATTACTAGAAGTCGACGTGAAAAGAGTCCCGGTCCACACCGGGGCTTGAACCCGGGACCTCCAGCTCTCGAGGCGGACACCATACCTCGAGACCCGCAGCTCATCCCCCCTATATATATATATATCAAATATTGTAATATGAAAACTGTAAGCATACACCAAACATTATAATATGAATGCTGTAAACACGCACGAAACATTGACGGACAGACACGCTGGAACCAACAAGTGAAGCGACATAATGGGAGACTTAAAAATATACAAGAAGATAATTAAAGACAGAGATGAATAATACGGGAAGTCCATGAACTGAGCTCTAGAACAGTGGTTCTCAACATTTTTTTTTGGGGGGGGGGGGAGGGGTGCCCATGCACCTCTTCACCAAATGTTCAGACAGTCATTCCCCCCTCCCCTTTTCGTATTTCCTCCCTATAAATACCTCCTCCCCATACGTAAAAATAGAAGCTAAATTTAATAACACATACTATAACAAGTCATGACGTCTACATAAAACGTGATATGCTGGTGTACGTACGTTATAAAACGAATTTCAGAAAGGCGAGAACTACAGAACCGTAAAGTATGGAGGAAAAAACAATATCAAGTAATCGGTTCTTGTATTAACACGATTTTGACATAATCTTAATTCAATTCCTCCTCCCCCCCCCCCCCCCCACCCCTCACCCCGGAATCCTAAAATCTCACCCCCTAGGGAGACATACCCACCGGTTCAGAACCACTGCTCTAGGAGAGAGCAAACGATAGGAAACCTTGGTGTGAGCTGGTTGGTGTTCTAAACCCACATGGAAGATAAAAGGAACATAAAATAAATTCCACGCCATAATTGGTTTATCGTGGTTCGAAGCACCTTGTTTCAGACTGGCTAATGACTAAACGTGCACAGCGTACCAACAAAGAGATTACCAGAAGTCAGGTGTAGAAATGCTAGAGTATAACATGAGTCACATATGTTATTGAATCTGGGTTTGTATAGGTTCAACCGTTCATTATAGTCATCATCTACCATGCCGATAAGCGTCGGCGGTCATCAAAAACACTAACACCCACAATAGAAGCACACAACAGAGGACCGTGTTTCGCGACTTTAGCCTTATTTGATATATGGTGCTATACTTATATTGTTTTATAAACAATCGGCATTATGGGGGTGATGTGGTTAATATCATACCAGCCGCCTTCACTTCCCAAGTCATTTTCTGGTATAATACTAGCTCGAACTGGAAGCTCTGGTCAAGTTTACAAGTCCGCCTGAATGCGAATTCAAACCCGCGATCATTAGAAAGACAGGCAATCGTCTAGCCACTACACCATCGAAGCTTCCAAGAACCAACTTATATTTGGATGAATAAACTTAGATAAAGTACGAGAGTATTCTGGTTATACCGTTTTGTCTAAATCTTTACTTTACATCTAACCCAACTGGTCTAGGTTGGAAGCTCCGACAGGCGGACAGACAGAGCAATCTAGTCTAGGATGGAGGCTCCGACAGGCGGACAGACAGAGCAATCTAATCTAGAATGGAAGCTCCGACAGGCGGACAGACAGAGCAATCTAGTCTAGGATGGAGGCTCCGACAGGCGGACAGACAGAGCAATCTAGTCTAGGATGGAAGCTCCGACAGGCGGATAGACAGAGCAATCTAGTCTAGGATGGAAGCTCCGACAAGCGGACAGACAGAGCAATCTAGTCTAGGATGGAAGCTCCGACAGGCGGATAGACAGAGCAATCTAGTCTAGGATGGAAGCTCCGACAGGCAGACAGACAGAGCAATCTAGTCTAGGATGGAAGCTCTGACAGGCGGATAGACAGAGCAATCTAGTCTAGGATGGAAGCTCTGACAGGCGGATAGACAGAGCAATCTAGTCTAGGATGGAGGCTCCGACAGGCGGACAGACAGAGCAATCTAGTCTAGGATGGAAGCTCCGACAGGCGGATAGACAGAGCAATCTAGTCTAGGATGGAAGCTCCGACAGGCGGACAGACAGAGCAATCTAGTCTAGGATGGAAGCTCCGACAAGCGGACAGACAGAGCAGTCTAGTCTAGGATGGAAGCTCCGACAGGCGGACAGACCGAGCAGTCTAGTCTAGGATGGAAGCTCCGACAAGCGGACAGACAGAGCAGTCTAGTCTAGGATGGAAGCTCCGACAGGCGGACAGACCGAGCAGTCTAGTCTAGGATGGAAGCTCCGACAGGCGGACAGACAGAGCAGTCTAGTCTAGGATGGAAGCTCCGACAAGCGGACAGACAGAGCATTGTTTCGCTGACCCAGCTGCTCCTGCTGCTAATCTTATCCTAACTAGATGTATTAATGTTACATTTCCTCTGGAGTGACCTAGGCAGGCAGAGAGAGGGATCATGCTGCATGGGCAATGCGTGGTCTCTACAATTCAGCCCCGGCATGGTGTTATGGAGAAGTATAACATTCGCTACTTTCATTGGTTGTAGTTGTTATGCCTGATTAGACACACACTGTTACAAACTATCGTCTGTCAAGGCGGCAAGGTACTCGTGAGTGAATCCAATCTAATAATGAGACGCGCAGTTTCATAATTCCACGTCATTCCGAGGTTATGGTTCGAAATAAGCTGACAGTGATTTGAAATCAGACCGCTTTGCGATGTTTTAAATGATATGAGGCGCCGGCCGTTCAGGGACTACTGAACCAACATTGCTTAGTAAACCAGAAACAGCCAATAAATGCTGGGGTTTGCTTCAATTGTCCTTAAAGTATATGCATCTAATGTATCCAGACATATGAACTAGACCTATAAATAGTTGGTAAATAAACGCTTTAAAAATTGCTCGTAGCGTCCTTGAGAGACGCAGCAGTACACGAACCTCAGTGTTGTATGTGTGTCAGTTGTTTGTCTTTAGCCAGATGCAGTTGATGTGAATGATTGTTGTCCAGATCGATAGCTAATTGGAATTATTGTAATGAAAATAATTGCATGAGCCTTGTATTTGAGAATAAATCAATGGTAGCGTAATAGATATGATTTATTAGCGGTTTATTTATTTTTTCTGTTTTCATTCATGGTTGGCTCTCTCTCTCTCTCTCTCTCTCTCTCTCTCTCTCTCTCTCTCTCTCTCTCTCTCTCTCTCTCATCTCTGACTGTCTGTCCGTCTGTCTCTCTTTCCCTCTCTCGCTTGAAACATCTCGGTTAGGATGTGCTGAATGACTGTTTAGACTGCGCCCTTCATTTGTGACCATTCGAAAATAATGTTCGTTTACCCTCTCTCTCTCTCTCTCTCTCTCTCTCTCGCTCTCTCTCGCTCTCTCTCTCTCTTTCTCTCTCTCATACATCCCCCTTCTCTTTCCCTCTCTGTCCCTCACTCTTTCTCTCTCTCACACCTGTCCCTCTCTCTCTTCTCCCTCTCTCTCTCTCTCTCTCTCTCTCTCTCTCTCTCTCTCTTCCTTCCCTCCTCTCTCTCCCTCCCTCGTTCTCTTTCCCTCTTGTTTTATCTTGGCAAGCAAAGACAGTAAGAACTATGCTACTACTGCAGCTACGACAGTGTACACCTGGACATGAAAGTTCTTGAGGCAGAGCAACTGACGAAAGGCCCACGTCCTTGCAGCGGGCTTTGACCAGAGTGGCATCCTTCGAAAGACTCACAAAGTGGCGATGTCCCTGTACGTCTTGAGATGTAAACTTTAGCTCCAGGACAATGTGCCCATCTATTGTTTAATGTAGGCATCTCTTATTTCGTGTGGGCATGTATTGTTTAGTGTGGGCATCTATTGTTTAGTGTGGGCATCTATTGTTTAGTGTGGCCATCTATTGTTTAGTGTGGCCATCTATTGTTTAATGTAGGCATCTATTGTTTATTGTGGGCATCTATTGTTTCGTGTAGGCATCTATTGTTAAATGTGGGCATCTATTGTTAAATGTTGGCATCTATTGTTTAGTGTGGGCATCTATTGTTTAGTGTGAGCATCTATTGTTTAGTGCAGGCAACTATTTTTAGTGTAGGCATCTATTGTTTAGTGTGGGCATCTATTGTTTAGTGTGGGTATCTATTGTTTAGTGTAGGCATGTAGCGTACTCCGCTGGTAATGTCATGAGCACGGCCAGACTCGGGCTCGATGCCTGACCTCGTCGCTTGCCAAAGTGAGGGACAGACTGGCCAGCCATACCACCACCCATTCAGACCTACAAAATGTGATGGCGCTATCACATGTCAGACCCATAGTAGTAAAATGATCAGGGCAATGATTTGTATTATATCCCAGACACGGATGATGACGTCAAGCCACATTTGCCGTTAATTTTAGAAGTAAAGTAAATAAAAGTTAACAAAGTTATTTGCGAAACCATTACAGGAAGTTGCAGTCATCTCCGGCATTTTGTTTTTTCCTTTTTGGCTGTGTGTGATTCTTGGGCAAGTTTACTTTCAGTAGTTTGTCATTGCTTTTCTGGAACGACTGGTTCTCATAGCATTATACGAAAACCAACGCAAGGCTGTTCTGCTGTCAAAAAGCCAGCAGCTGTGTTTCGAACGCGGTATGATGGAATACGAATTGCGCCCGCAACCCAATCGCCACAGAGCCGTTCTGTAAATACAGGACCCTTTTAAATACCTTATTTCGCACTGAGAATACGATCCGATCTGATTTGTAGAACCAATAAAACAGAAATTGTCCACCTCGTTCAACCCGCTTCTTCAACCTTGGTTATACTTTAGGTAATTCATAGTGCGGTGTCATGTTACTTTAAAGTTAGACAACTTCCTCTGATGCATGTCTGTCAGGGGTTATCCCCCATATTTGTACCAACCCATCAGCACCCAGCGGGTGATGTTGCCACTATCCAGTCGCCATTACTTCCCAAGAATGTTCTTGGTACACATATTATTTTGGTCCTCTCTGGAAAGCCCAGGTCGTTAAATTTAGAAAACAGTTGAAATTTTTGATCTTGTGCCAAATGTTTCGCCTGGACTGAGCTGGGTGTATGTGTTTGTAGTATAGTCTATACATCTCAAGGGAATCGATTATATTCGTGTTGATCTGAGCTAATCTTTACACACTAAGTCATGCCTCATTCTTAAGCAATGATTTGGGAATGGAGTGTTTCCTGTTGGGTTTTCAACGTCAGATTTGTGGTTGCTTCTTTGTTTGTTTAGAAAAGCTAAATAGGTAGGTATGAAGATAACTAGGTAGGTGAACACCTATTGTATAACCATGTATGAAGGAATATATACATTCAGGAACTTTAGGAGGTAGGCAGGTAGTACTTGGGAAGATGGGTAGGTAGTTACGTAGGTAGCTGGGCAGATAGGTATGTAGGTAGAGTGACAAGCCAGCATAAACATAAACAGACAGGAAGACAGGTTGAAACTAAATAAGTAGGTTGGCAGGTTGGTGGTAGGGCATGTAGGCAGGTAGTCATCGTTTTATTCATTCCATATACACCCACGAAAGGAAACAAAACGTCAGGTCACATTTCGTTATAATCTCCCCACATCAAAGTTCACACCAGTTAAGACACTTAGTGAGTAGTTTCACACGTCCTTGTCTAGACTTTCTGCAGGCCGTGAGGATCATGTCTGCATGATTTGAGCACACGCAGGACATTTGCGGTCATTGAATGTCATGAACTGATTCGGTGCCAAAGGATAATATATTGCCCAGTATGACACCTTATTTGGACAAAGGACGACATATCGCCATACTAGGGTCGTCGTGTTACTTGTTTTGGTTTCGTGGTATCTCCCGCAATTTCAGGGTATCTAGTATTTAAAGATATCGGGTATTTCAGGGTATTTCAGGGTAATTTTAATAGAATGTAAATAGAGAAGAAGGGCAGAATGTCAGACGGGCCTACGTGCCCAATTCTTAACCCTTTGAAAATAAAGATTTTCGTTCGTTCAGTGCTCAGAGAAGTGAAATTTACATTGCAATACTTGTTCATCTGATTGTGCTACCTTGGCTGGTCCATAACTACTATTTTTGTATGACACTGCGTCAGTTAAGCAGCTCTTCTTCTTCCATTAACCCTGTCAAGACAATCCTTTAGCATGTGAAATGAACTGTGCCTGCAGTAAATTATCCCTTCCATAGGCGCACTCATCCCCTGTTTCCCTGATCACCCTCGCCATTCAATACTCACGCGCAGCGAAGCAAAACCGACTTTGGCAGGGGGTCTCAGTCTATTAATAGCTTCCGCCTGTCTGCGTGCTTCTTGGGGAGTTTATATTTTCTATCTCGCATAGTGAGTTTATTTTTTGGGTGATGTGTTTAAAAATGAAACATGCTTGATATAATATGGTGTGTGAAACAAATGATTTAGATTGTATTTATCGGTGTCGTGGTTGTTTTTCTGTGAAGCGTATAGAAAAATATACTTCGCCGAGGCAACGAACTACAGACAGTCATGACAGTAAGTGTGTCTTCTATAGCTGGTTCTGGGACCTTTAGTTTACATAGTGAATATTACTTTACCTTGTTTTTCAAAAATGTCTGTATTTGTAACGATGTTTCGAATGCAGAAAGCTGCTTCAATTTCCCTTTGTTGCTTCGTCACAATTTCATTTTACTCCTTTAGCGTATCTTAATGAATATGTTTGGGGCTGTATCCGTCGGTACAAAAGACCACATAATGTATTTAACTATAACGCGTTTACCTTCTCAGTACAATGTTCATGACTATCTTAACTAGGTGTCGCTATAGTGTGGGAGTTCCACGCTTGCAGTCAGATGGTAATGGTCTTGAATTCGCATGGAGGCGGATATTTATAAACACGACCAGGTCCACCCACACTAAAACGGGTACAAGGAATTGCCGTGGGAAGTAAATGCGGCCCTCGTCATATGAATCAATCAGCCCAGGAGTGCTGATCTGTAAACAGTGTTAGGATAGCACCAAATGTCGAGTGTGCATCGAGACGCGTCAAAAGATCCTTTACTTTTGTTACTTGTGTAACCTGTAACTTCCGTAGTTTAATATAGTAGCCATTTTGACATGAAGAGCCACGGTAGTTTCGTAAAATAATAAATTAGAAAGTTACTTGTTTGTCACTTAATGAAGTCTTAGTCATCATGTATGCTTGAATAATAATCATCATCATCATCATCATCATCATCATCATCATCATCATCATCATCATGATCATCATCATCATCATCATCAAGTATGTCAGCTTGTAAGCTGGTCATACAGATTCGTATTCATCCCATTAAACTGAGTCTGTCATGTGCCACTCTCTTTAATTATATTTATCTAATGTGAAAGATATCTTGTTATGGTTACAGCACACTGCAAGACACATTAAATAAGATTGGTCATAATGATATAAAAATAATAATGGGATATTGTGATGCAAAAGTAGGTGCAGGAAGAACTGAAAATGAGAGACACTTTTAGGAAAATTTGGATTGGGAAATAGAAATAATACATGTGGCATATTAATTGAATTTTGCACAGAAAATGAGTTAACGATAGCCAACACACTTTTTAAACAACACCCAAGAAGACTTTTCACATGGAAGTCCCCGGACAGTATTACCAAAAATCAGATAGATTATATTTTAATGCAAAGAAAATGGAGCTCAAGCATAACATCTGCAAAATCCCTACGAAGTGTAGACTGTGACGCAGATTACTAGTTATTGAAACCAGATCTGAAATTAAAACGCAAACATCTTACCGAGGACCAAGGCCACTTCGTTTTGATCTCACAAAAATATGGGATGCCTACAATGTAGAAGTGAGGAGGGTCTTGATGTATGTACAAGAGGAAATGACACCCGTTGAACTGGCAGTACAATCTAGAGATATCTTGATAACAGCAACCAAAGATTTAATTCCGACCAGGACTAAGCAAAATAAGCCATGGATTACACCATGCAGGTTAGAATTAATAAAACAGCGAGGATAACTGAAAAAGAAAGGAGAAACCGATAACAGTAAAATGAAGAATAAATCTTTAACAAGGGAAGTAAGAAAGAACACAAGAAAGGACAAAAATCAATATATACAAGATTGTTCTATTAAAATAGAGCAATATCATAAGAATGGAAGAGATTACGAAATGTTCAAAGAAATGAAGTTATTGGCAAGAAATGTTCAACCTCAATTAAATGTTATCTGTAACAAGTTGGCAAATACCTTAACAGAATCTATACAAATTCTAGAAAGATGGCAGGAATACTGCAGTGGCATGTATGATGTGAATGACTGTGAGGAAAATGAATGATATACATGAACCAATAACAGCAGAGAGAGAACCCGAACCCTCATTAGACGAAATTGCATGGGCAGTAAAGAACCTAAAGAATGGTAAATTACCAGGATGTGATGAGATACCAGCTGAACTAATTAAAGCGGGAGGAAAAGAACGCATCTACATCTATCACGCATTATGTAAAATGATATGGAAATATGGTATATGGCCAAAAGATTGGAAGAGAACTATCTTCATTCCAATGCCAAAAAAGGGCAACTTGAAATTATGCACCAACTATAGAACTGCTGTCCTGATAAGTCATGTAAGTAAAATTCTACTAAAAATCATAATGGGAAGACTTCGTAAGAAAATGGAAGAAGAGATTAACGTGGTTCAAGCTGGATTTAGACAAGGAAGAGGAACAAGAGTTCCTATACTCAACATCCGTTTAATAATAGAGAAGTGCAGAGAATTTAATGTAAACCTATACTCATGTTTTGTGGATTATTCAAAGGCATTTGACTGTGTACAACATCAGACACTTTGGCTTTCCATCACATGTAGTACAACTCATAAATATGCTCTATCTAGACCAACAAGCAGCGGTTAGAATAGATGGCGAGACATCAAATTGGTTTGACATCAAGCAAGGAGTCCGTCAAGGCTGTGTGCTGTCCCCCTATTTGTTTAATATGTACACCGAAAATATAATGAGAAATGTCAAAGATGATATAAACAAGGAGCTATATGATGCCCTAAATATCGGTGGTCATGAAATACCAGAGATTCGATATGCTGATAATACAGTACTACTATCCACATCTCATAATGGTATTGAAAACTTAATAACCTCAACCAAAGAAATAGTCAAAATCACAACTTATATATTAACATAGCAAAAACTAAGATAATACACACAGATACAACTACTATGGAGAAAGAAATATATATTAATGAGGAAAGATTGGAGATGGTGGAACATTTTGAGTATCATGGGTCATTGATTACCAACAATGGTGACACAATGAAAGAAATTAAAGGACGACTATAATTGCTCTTCAAAGACTAAAACAGCTGAATAAATTATGGAGTGGGACAGATAGAACTACAAAGGTTAGATTTTTAAGAGCATGCATCTTTCCCGTTGCAACATACGCCTGTGAGACCCGGACACTTACTAAACAAGCTGAACAGCGCATAAATGCTTTTGAATGTAAATGATATAGACGGGTTCTAAGAATATCTTGGATAAAGAAAAGAACAAATGCATCCATACTCAAAGAGCTGAATACTGAAGAGGGTTGGCTATTAAAGACGGTAAAGCAAAGAAAATTGATATATTTTGGTCACTTGAAACGTCATGAAAGTTTGGAGAGAACAATACTGGAGGGGTATATGCCTGGGAAGAGAGGAAGAGGAAGGCCAAAGAGAAGATTGGTGCAGGATGTGGCGGATAATCTCCAGATGGGTGTATCGGACGCGGGACATCTTGCTTGTGATCGAGAAGTTTTCCGGAAGTTTGTTATGGGAGCGAGGTTCTGCAAAGGACATGCTACTGAATGAATGAATGATAGGTATGTACTTGTTTGCTTTAAGTATATGTTCTTTGGTCTATCTTGTTCTCTCTTGTCCAGAATATTAACTTTTAGTACTACAGACAATTCACCTTCTTCTGCCATATGTCCTCCTTGGGAACATAGCCACACAATCAACTCACACCACGTTGTCCTATCTGTTGCTATCTCTGACAGCTACAGCCATGCCTCCGTCATATTTACAACATCTGATGTCTTTCTCAATTCAAACATAGCTCTAACATTCCGTCATATTTACAACCTGTGATGTCCAATTCAAACATAGTTCTAACATTCAGTCATATTTACAACCTCTGCTGTCTTTCTCAATTCAAACATAGTTCCAACATTCCGTCATATTTACAACATCTGCTGTCTTTCTCAATTCAAACATAGTTCTAACATTCCGTCATATTTACCACCTCTACTGTCCAATTCAAACACAGTTCTAACAGTCCGTCATATTTACCACCTGTGCTGTCCAACTCAAACACAGTTCTAACATTCCGTCATATTTACAATCTCTGCTGCCTTTCCCACTTCAAACAGAGTTCTAACATTCCGTCATATTTACCACCTGTGTTTTCCAATTCAAACAGAGTTCTAACATTACGTCATATTTACCACCTGTGCTGTCCAATTCAAACATAGTTCTAACATTCCGTCATATTTACCACCTGTGCTGTCCAATTCAAACACAGTTCTAACATTCCGTCATATTTACAGCCTCTGCTGTCTTTCCCAATTCAAACAGAGTTTTAACATTCCGTCATATTTACCACCTGTGCTGTCCAATTCAAACATAGTTCTAACAGTCCGTCATATTTACCACCTGTGCTGTCTTTCCCAATTCAAACACAGTTCTAACAGTCCGTCATTTTTACAACCTCTGCTGCCTTTCCCAATTCAAACACAGTTCTAACATTCCGTCATATTTACAACCTCTGCTGCCTTTCCCAATTCAAACAGAGTTCTAACATTCCATCATATTTACCATCTGTGCTGTCCAATTCAAACACGGTTCTAACATTCCGTCATATTTACAACCTGTGCTGTCCATTTCAAACACGGTTCTAACATTCCGTCATATTTACAACCTGTGCTGTCCAATTCAAACACGGTTCTAACATTCCGTCATATTTACCACCTGTGCTGTCCAATTCAAACACGGTTCTAACATTCCGTCATATTTACCACCTGTGCTGTCCAATTCAAACACGGTTCTAACATTCCGTCATATTTACAACCTGTGCTGTCCAATTCAAACACGGTTCTAACATTCCGTCATATTTACAACCTGTGCTGTCCAATTCAAACACGGTTCTAACATTCCGTCATATTTACAACCTGTGCTGTCCAATTCAAACACGGTTCTAACATTCCGTCATATTTACAACCTGTGCTGTCCAATTCAAACACGGTTCTAACATTCCGTCATATTTACCACCTGTGCTGTCCAATTCAAACACAGTTCTAACATTCCGTCATATTTACAACCTGTGCTGTCCAATTCAAACACGGTTCTAACATTCCGTCATATTTACAACCTGTGCTGTCCAATTCAAACACGGTTCTAACATTCCGTCATATTTACAACCTCTGCTGTCTTTCCCAATTCAAACAGAGTTCTAACATTCCGTCATATTTACCACCTGTGCTGTCCAATTCAAACATAGTTCTAACAGTCCGTCATATTTACCACCTGTGCTGTCTTTCCCAACTCAAACACAGTTCTAACAGTCCGTCATTTTTACAACCTCTGCTGCCTTTCCCAATTCAAACACAGTTCTAACATTCCATCATATGTACAACCTCTGCTGCCTTTCCCAATTCAAACAGAGTTCTAACATTCCGTCATATTTACCACCTGTGCTGTCCAATTCGAACACGGTTCTAAAATACCGTCATATTTACCTCATGTGCTGTTCAATTCAAACACAGTTCTAACATTCCGTCATATTTACAACCTCTGCTGTCCAATTCAAACATAGTTCTAACAGTCCGTCATATTTACCACCTGTGCTATCTTTCCCAATTCAAACACAGTTCTAACAGTCCGTCATTTTTACAACCTCTGCTGCCTTTCCCAATTCAAACACAGTTCTAACATTCCGTCATATTTACAACCTCTGCTGCCTTTCCCAATTCAAACAGAGTTCTAACAGTCCGTCATATTTACCACCTGTGCTATCTTTCCCAATTCAAACACAGTTCTAACAGTCCGTCATTTTTACAACCTCTGCTGCCTTTCCCAATTCAAACACAGTTCTAACATTCCGTCATATTTACCACCTGTGCTGTCCAATTCAAACACGGTGCTAACATTCCGTCATATTTACCACCTGTGCTGTCCAATTCAAACACGGTGCTAACATTCCGTCATATTTACCACCTGTGCTGTCCAATTCAAACACGGTGCTAACATTCCGTCATATTTACCACCTGTGCTGTCCAATTCAAACATGGTGCTAACATTCCGTCATATTTACCACCTGTGCTGTTCAATTCAAACACGGTGCTAACATTCCGTCATATTTACCACCTGTGCTGTCCAATTCAAACACGGTGCTAACATTCCGTCATATTTACCACCTGTGCTGTCCAATTCAAACACGGTGCTAACATTCCGTCATATTTACCACCTGTGCTGTCCAATTCAAACACGGTTCTAACATTCCGTCATATTTACCACCTGTGATATCCAGTTCAAACACAGTTCTAACATTCCAGGTGCCAATACTGTAAGATTTCCCAGGTGAAAAGAGGCAAGTCGGATATCCATCATCCTTGCGGCTTACTCCGCTTCACCTCATATTTCTTCTATAAGATTATCCTGTCATCTTCTTATATGGCTGAGTCATTCTTCTTTTCTTATCTTTTGACATGTTCTTGGTAGATTGGAATTGACAACTAAGGTCTTCAATGGGGATGGTAGACAGTCCCATCCCACCCTCCTTAGCGCCAATTACGACATGCATGATAGTTTACTGTGCTACTATTCTTTGCCTCCCTTAAGAGTTCTAGTAACTCGTCAGCGTCTATAAAACTCATAGGACCAAAAGGAAAACAAATTCATCAATCAAACAAGAGCTCAATAAGTAAGAAGAGTGGTTATTGATACACATACAATTAAGGACAAAAATAGATTCGGCGTATCAAATTACATTACTGCCAGAAAAAGATAACTATGGAGGGAGGTGTATAGGGAAAGCAAAGAAGAGGAAGATCACAATGTAGATGGATTCAAGATGTGATAGATAAATTACACTTGACAACAATAGGAGCGGGACATCTGACGTATGACAGAAAGAACATTCAAAATTATGTTATGGAAGAATTGCTCTACTCAATACAAACCACTGGAAGATTACCTGACAAACCATTGGAAGATAACCGAATAATCCATTGAAAGATGAACGGACAAACCATTGGAAGATGAATGGACAAACCACTGGGAGATGATCTGACACACCATTGGAAGATGAACGGACAAACCATTGGAAAATTACCGGACAAATCATTTGAATATGACTGGACAAACTATTGGAAAATAACCGGATAATCCATTAGAATATGAACGAACATATCATTAGAAGATGAACGGACAAACCACTGGAAGATGACAAGATAAACCACTGAAAGATAATCATACAAACCACTGGAAGATGAAAGGACAAACCACTTTAAGATGACCGGACAAACCACTGGAAGATGACCGGACAAACAATTGGGGGATAACCGGACAAACCACTGAAAGATGACCTGACAAAGCACTGGAAGATTAACGGACAAACCACTGGAAGATGACCGGACAAAGCACTGGAAGATGACCGGACAAAGCACTGGAAGATGACCGGACAAACCACTGAAAGATGACCGGACAAAGCACTGGAAGATGACCGGACAAACCACTGAAAGATAACCATACAAACCACTGGAAGATGAATGGACAAATCACTTTAAGATGACCGGACAAACCACTGGAAGATGACCGGACAAAGCACTGGAAGATCAATGGACAAACCACTTTAAGATGACCGGACAAACTACTGGAAGATGACCTGACAAAGCACTGGAAGATTAACGGACACGCCTCAGGAAAATATCACGTAATCTAAGTGTTATCTCTTAAGATCCTAGGCAAAACCCTTGAAATCAAGACAATTTGTCAAGGACGCTCAACATAAGCTTCTATGCTAATAATCCCTACCCACTTCCTACTCGGATTTTGTTTTCCTGTGCTGTCCCATGTTGTTAAAATTATGCTGCATTCTGCTGATTAGTTTAATCTGGCAATTGTGGAATAGCATTTTAATATAAATGTAATATATTCAGTGTGTTTCCGGTATATCAATAAATAGTGTCCAATTTAGCGTGTAGTTTAGTATGCGCTGTATCCGCTGACAGAATATCTTCTTCATCATCATCATCATGTACATGCCATTAAACTTGCCCGGGCATGGTTCGCAAGTCTACCTCAATCACCCAGAGACGTGGATCAATATCGTGCTCATGTCTCAAATTAAGACATGTGGACAAGTCATTCGGATATTTATCGCTCTGCCTTACCCTTGCTCATTTTCAATTAATCTTTCCAGATGTCATAAATAAAAATAATATATAATAATCTTAAAGAGATTACAGGAATCCTAGTGAGGAATAGAGAGCTGTGCTAGTGTGTTGGCTGGACGCTTGGCTGCCGGCCCAATGGTCTGGGGTTTGAACCGCATCGGTGGGGACCGTAATTTTCTAACACCGACCTGGTCGTTAGATTGACCCAGCCTCAAGTAGGTAACAAGAGATGCCTTGGAAAGTAAAGGCAGCCGGCGTGACACTGAATACATTACCCAAACGACCACATTACACAATGACCTCATTACCCACTGAACACATTACCTAATGAACACATTACCCAATGAACACATTACCTAATGAACACATTATTCAATGAACACATTACCTAATGAACACATTATCCAGTGACCACATTACCTAATGACTACATTACCCAATGACTCATTACCCAATGACCACATTACCCAATGAACACATTACCTAATTAACACATTATCCAATGAACACATTACCTAATGAACACATTATCCAGTGACCACGTTACCTAATGACTACATTACCCAATGACTCATTACCCAATGACCACATTACCCAATGACCACAATACCCAATGACCACATTACCCAATGACACATTACCCAATGACACATTACCCAATGACACATTACCCAATGACACATTACCCAATGACACATTACCCAATGACACATTACCCAATGACCACATTACCCAATGACCACATTACCCAATGACCACATTACCCAATGACACATTACCCAATGACCACATTGCCCAATGACCACATTACCCAATGATCACATTACCCAATGACACATTACCCAATGACCACATTGCCCAATGACACATTACCCAATGATCACATTACCCAATGACTCATTACCCAATGATGACATTGCCCAATGACCACACTACCCTATGACCACATTACCCAATGACACATTACCCAATGATCACATTACCCAATGACACACTACCCTATGACCACATTACCCAATGACACATTACCCAATGACCACATTACCCAATGACACATTACCCAATGATCACATTACCCATTGACCACATTGCCCAATGACCACTTTACCCAATGACTAAATTATCAATGACCACATTATCAAAAGACCATTTTCCCCTATGACCACTTTACCGAAAGACCATATTACCCAATGAACATATTAACCAATGAACACATTAACCATTGACAACATTACCCAATGGCCACATTACCCAATGGCCACATTACTTAATGAACACATTACCCAACGACAACATTACCCAATGACCACATTAACCATTTACCACATTACTCAATGATCACATTACCCAATTACCACATTACACAACGACCACATTACTCAATGACTACATTACCCAGTGGCACATTACCTAATGACCACATTACCCAATGACCACATTACCCTATGACCACACTATCCTATGAACACATTACTCAATGACCACATTAACCATTTATCACATTACACAGTGATCACATTACCCAATGACCACATTGTCCAATGACCACTTTATACCCAATGATCAAATTATCAATGACCACATTACCCCATGACCACATTACCCAAGAACCACATTACCCAATGACCTCATTATCCATTGACCACATTACCCAATAACCACATTACATTTCCCAATGTCCACACTACGCAATGACTACATTACCCAATGATCATATTACCCAATCAACACATTACTCAATGACGATATTACCAAATGTCCACATTAAGAAATGACCACATTACCCAAAGACCATATTACCCAATGACTACATTAACCAATGACCACATTAAACATTTACAGCATTACCCAATGACCACATTACATCTCCCTATGTCCACACTATACAATGACCACGTTACCCAAATATCATATTACCCAATGAACACTTTACTCAATGACGACATTACCCAATTGTCACACGTCGTTCTTGATGATAATATCACGAAGTTCTTACGATGATATGCTCATGATATTATTGTGTGATGGTCGTTGTCTAGGTAACGATACTCATGGTGTGTCAATGGAGATATCTGTCTTGCAATGTAACTCACCCCCGCAGTGCATATTCACCAGGCATTAAACAAGATTCCGTTGGCGCACATAATCCTTTATTACAGAAATAAGACGGACAAACGGAACATGTTTATACATCCAGAAACATAATGTAATCCATAGAATATAAATATCCTCCTCACAATTTAACCAGCACACATCAATGCCTTCTCACGGCTGGCTTCTAATCTCAATCCACAAGACAGGTAATCCAGCTACAATCCTCGGCTGGATCTCACACAATACAACCCACACATTGGGTTGGAGCCACTGCTCAACTATAGAACCCACTCTGGGTTTTGGCCTACACTCAATACAGAACCCACTCTGGGTTCAGGCCTGTCTTCACAACTAGAAGAACAACACAACCCGGAGCTCTCTCTTAAACGACCTGACCCGCAGTCGGTCTCCTCTCTCACTGCCTTTCCAGTCTCCTGACTTCACACAACACACAACTCTCCCTCGACCCATCCCCCCCTGGGGATTTCCACTCATATCCGCCCCATTATTTCTGAGGGTTGATTGTTTTCCTCGTAGCCAGGTCAGTCACTTTACTGTCTCCCACTCTCATCTCCATTCTTCCTCCTGCCCGGTCACTCACCTCAATGTCAGTGACCCAGGCTTATGTCATCACCCCCCTCTTAAAAGAAAACTTCGTTTTCAAACATTGGGAGACTAAAACTTACTAAACATGTGACCCAGACATATAGCCTGGGTAGCCCTAAGTATGGCTGCACCTTACTCCAGCTACCACACTACATAATACATCAAATGCTCATAGTACACTCCTATATTCATCACACATAAATACAACCATCTATCTTGTGTATCAATGCATGAACTAATACATCACATCATAATAATAATACATCATAGAAAAGCATTATACTTATGTACCCACAGGTCTCTTACTACTTTACGACCACACAATACTATTTGTGTACCGACCCTATATCAGGTGGTTCTGTTCTTGCATTAACCCACCTCTGATTCCTGTCGATGCTGTGTCTACCTTTCATGTACCCATGACTCATGGTACCTCTACAATTACAACATCTGTTTGCTATCCCTAGCCCTGGGTCAGTAATGTCGCGAAAACTCTTTTGACCTGACTCAACTTTCCTATCTGCATATTGCACCGTTACACTTGCGTCTCTGTTTAGTCTGAACTTTTTATTCAATCTTGGCCCATATACCTGGCACCTTGCTTTCTGCTGCATACGCCTTATGCCTATGTGCCCTGCACATGCACTATCCTGAGCTGTTCTAGTATATCGGTCTCTATGTGCTAAAGGTACTGCTCCTTGCCCACGTGCAGTTCTGCTATCTGAAAACCTGCGAGTGAGAACATTGTTCTTCCTCTCGAAGCACCCTCTACCTTTCTTTGACTGCCTATGTTCTACTCTCCTACACCCTTGGGAACATTTGTTCAGAGTAGTATCTTGTCTCTGGGAGTCACTAGCACTATATTTGGGATCCATTCTCATCTGCTCAGCTGTACTATCCTTGTCCTGAGTTCCTGTGTCTACTTCAAGTGCCTCTTCTACCTCATCTATACTCTCTAATTTAGGTTCTCTTGTGGTAACTACCTCGTTACTGCTTACACTATATTTTCGGTCCCAATAAACTACTTCCTCTTCTGTACAATCTTTAACTCCTATAACATTTCCTATGATCAAATCAGCCACTGGTGAGTCCAAAACACACGCTGTCACTCTTCCAGTGATATATGGTGTTTTTACTGTTATTATGGCTACTGGGTAGAACTCTACTGTGCCGTTGAATGTTATGCATCTAATCTTTTTCCCTGTATAATCCGAGGGATCTATTAAACTTCTCCTCACTCCGATAGACGTACATCCGGAATCCCTAATTGTTAACGCTGGCCTATCATTAACAAACCCATGATGCATCTTCAGACTTCCTCCGTCATGGACTGCTGATCCTGCTTTAACTGTGTGACCACATATTAAAACTGGCTGACTGTCTTTTTCAAAAAGAGGTTTGCACCCACTACAATCTTCATTGTTCAGCGTCTCAATTACTTGCGCTGCATTGGAGTGCTCTGTTTCTCTCATCCTACATTGATGGCTGATATGCCCATTCTTTCCACATTTGAAACAAGTAATCTCCCTTTTAGTGTTGTTCGTTGGTCCATCTGATGGTTGTGCATCACACTGTGCTGCCTTGTGTCTCCAGCTCCCACAATTCCAACATCCGGCATAATTTTGACGTCTCTGGAAGTTCCCTCTTCTATATGGGTACCGTCCTACTCTACCAACATTGTTTCCTCGGAAACCATTGTCTTGAAGTTCTTGCTGCTCACCTTTCTGTGCTGAATCCACACTTTTCGCCCTTGGTCTGACGACTGGATTCTGGTCCTGTTTAGTGTACGCTGCACAGACTATTTCCTCACTCATTAGTTTCCCAATAGATACGTTAGGATGTGCAGTCATGTAGTTTTGCCCTAACTGAGACATGGTGTCTATGTCCTTTGGCTTCCGTTCCTCAAAGAACGCCACTAAATTAGAATTGCATGCAGATACTACCTTGTCTCTTAACATTAGATCTACTAATTTATTAAAATCTTTCCCTACCTCTGCAAGCTCCATCCATTTGTTAAATGTGTTCTTTACTGTGTTAACAAAGTCTGTGAAATCTTGATTTGTCTCTGGCACTAACTGTCTAAACTTTGTCCTATATCCATGCTCAGTGAGTTGGAACTTAGTCAGCAAACGTTGACGTAAGATAGTGTAGTTGTTCCTTTCTTCTACAGGTAAATTAAACATTGTTTCTAGGGCCTTACCCGTTAAATACTCGCCCAGTCTAATTGCGTACTCGCTTTCTGGGATGCCTAATACCTTCACTGATGCTTCGAATCTCGAAAGATAGGCCTCAAGGCAATCCCGGTCCGTAAAATATGGCAGTTTTAATCTCTGTGACGACTGCGACGGTTTTCTACTTTCCTCACTTTGACCCTTCGATGCAAATTCTAACTTTTTAATAGCAATTTCCGCTTCCATCTTAATCTTCTCTTTCTCAATTTCCATTCTCATGTGTGTCTCTCTCTCTTCCTGTAGACGCTTGGCTTCCATTTCAGCCTAGTTTTACTTGTGTCTACTTTCTCTTCCTGTAGACGCTTGGCTTCCATTTCAGCTAGTTTTACTTGTGTCTCTTTCTCTTCCTGTAGACGCTTGGCTTCCATTTCAGCTAGTTTTACTTGTGTCTCTTTCTCTTCCTGTAGACGCTTGGCTTCCATTTCAGCCTGTCTTTGTTCTCTCTCAGCTAACTTTTCTTCCTGTAGACGCTTGTTTTCCATTTCAGCTAACTTTACTTCCTGTAGGCGGTTGGCCTCGAGTTCTGCCTGTCTCTGTTCTCTTTCGGCTTGTCTCTGGTCTCTTTCAATCTGTTGTTGTTCTTTTGCTTCGGCATACTCTTGTAACTCTTTACCTTTCAGGCCTATTCTTTCACCTGCTTCAATATATTCCATTAAAGTAGGCATCTTGTACTTGTGGACACGTTGCTGTCTGTCAGCCAACTATAAATGTGACGATTCTGCTGTTAGTCTTTGTGTCACTTCCCTAAGTACACCCACACTCCCTGTGTACGTCAATTCGTAGTGCTAAAATATCACTCTGTACTCACCCAGTCACTCTATAAGCACTAGGTAGTGAGGGGGGAAGTATCACCTATACTCCCTTATATCTATATATCTATGACCACAAGTTCATAAAGTCCCTGGAAATATTGTTAAACATACATATAAATACATATACAAACAAATGGATGATAACACTAAGTGATGACTATCCAACGCTAGACTTCACAAGCTGAGTACACGGAGACGATGATGACACAGACATAAACCACAGTAACAACCACAAGCTTGTGTAGAGACACCCACAGTGCGCGTAAAATATAAACATAAATTGACCAAGACCACTAGACAGCAGAAATGACGAAAGATCACAATAATAACATATATCCGAACACAGCAAATATTATATGTAAATATAACGAAAAGAAAGAGAGAAAGAACAGGAATATATACTGAAAATATACACAGATCTTACGTTAGACCCAAAAGGCACGGTGTATAATCTAGGACCACCCTGCTTCACTGCAAAATCAAACAAACCGACCTTACGATTTTCTTCCCAGAAAACACATGGTGCACAGTAAGAAAATAAATTTTCGCCCCGCCTTCCGGCCTTCGAGAAGCAACATAAAAATGCCCTACTCTTGACAAACACTGGACCACATACAAGTAACAGCTTAACAACCGAAAACAATATTTATAAGACAATGAGCAGCAAACAGACTGTCCAACTCGTTGGCCGATAAATATGTGCCCACTAATCCGTCGCCAAAAGTTCTTATTTATTCAGTCACCAAAGTTTTTGTTCGTTTTAATAGTTATTCGCCCTCGGCTGGAAATGTCTACGACGCTGGATTTCAAAGCGACTTGTTGTTTGTTGAGTGGTTCCTGAATTCACGTGGTGATCAAAAGTTCCAACTGTCGGAAACGTTGACGGTAATAATAATTATCCAAAGTGTTCTTTCGATATGTTGTTACTCTCGTTGCGGAGATGGCGCTTTGCTGTATCATATATGTTATAGATTCACCAAAAGAAAAGATCAAAATAATGGCAATAAATGTTCAACGCTTTCACTCTGTACAGTCAGTTCTTTTTGGCAACTGTATGCAACTATGTTCGCGGAGCCGACACGTCATCATTCGTTGTCAAAATGTTTGCTGATTATAAAGTAATGAACACAAAGGGCTTTTAACAAAGACGAATAATCAAGTCTGGTTTCACACAAAACGCCTTGTTTTGTTCATTCACAATGAGTCAGCTTGACCACCATAGGTCGTGGAAATTCCCGAGTATCTTTCCTCCTTCCACCCCCAACTCACAATGTCACCTCAATTTCTCTTTATCACTCTCAGTGAAAAATTCCTCCGTAAAACAGTTTTCACACAAACTTGACAGCCCCACCCGGCTGCGGTAGGGGTAACGTTACTATCCCCTTCAGTCAACTGTCCGTCAAATTAGCGACTGCCAATTTTTCTCTGTTATCCAAACATGTACTTCCCCAGTACCTGGACGCTGGTGTACCCACCCGTCCTATTTACTGCGTCGAATAATCTTGACCAGTCAACTTGCAACAACACAGTGCGCTTGCCTCCAGCACACACACACACCTGTCAATTATCTTTGGTTCCCAATCCTGTCATTATCACCGACAGTGACGTCCTACACACACACACGCTGCCCTCGCCACTCTGGATTCAACACTCGTCTTTAATTTCAGCACTGCTGCCTGGTATCAAATTTACCTGTCACCGTAATGGACTCTCCCGGTTAGTCTGTATGGCGTGTCTTTATCACCGACTTTTGTGCTGCCGCTGTTTTTTTTTTTTACACCCCCACTCGCTTTAGCGATATGGTTGGTTCCAATTCACCTGTAGTGGACTTGACGTGAACTGCTGTAGCCAGTTCCCGCACGGAGAAAAACTCAGTGTTTATACGGTGGACACACTCCCCTGTCCACCCTCTCTCCGCGAAGAGCCCACAAACATCTCAGAATGACAACACTGTCTATAATGTTCTTAATTGGACGTAGCCCTCAGATACTCCTTACTAAGTGACGAGCGCCCAGATGTCACACGTCGTTCTTGATGATAATATCACGAAGTTCTTACGATGATATGCTCATGATATTATTGTGTGATGGTCGTTGTCTAGGTAACGATACTCATGGTGTGTCAATGGAGATATCTGTCTTGCAATGTAACTCACCCCCGCAGTGCATATTCACCAGGCATTAAACAAGATTCCGTTGGCGCACATAATCCTTTATTACAGAAATAAGACGGACAAACGGAACATGTTTATACATCCAGAAACATAATGTAATCCATAGAATATAAATATCCTCCTCACAATTTAACCAGCACACATCAATGCCTTCTCACGGCTGGCTTCTAATCTCAGTCCACAAGACAGGTAATCCAGCTACAATCCTCGGCTGGATCTCACACAATACAACCCACACATTGGGTTGGAGCCACTGCTCAACGATAGAACCCACTCTGGGTTTGGCCTACACTCAATACAGAACCCACTCTGGGTTCAGGCCTGTCTTCACAACTAGCAGAACAACACAACACGGAGCTCTCTCTTAGACGACCTGACCCGCAGTCGGTCTCCTCTCTCACTGACCTTCCAGTCGCCTGACTTCACACAACACACAACTCTCCCTCGACCCATCCCCCCCCCCCCCCCCCTGGGGATTTCCACTCATATCCGCCCCATTATTTCTGAGGGTTGATTGTTTTCCTCGTAGCCAGGTCAGTCACTTTACTGTCTCCCACTCTCATCTCCATTCTTCCTCCTGCCCGGTCACTCACCTCAATGTCAGTGACCCAGGCTTATGTCACCAATGACCACATTACATTACCCAATGCCCACATTACGCAATTACCACATTACCCAAAGACCATTTTCCCTATGACCACATTACCCAAAGATCATATTACCCAAAGAACACATTAACCAATGACCACATTAACCAATGACCACATTACCCAATGACCACATTAGCCAATGACTACATTACCCAATGACTACATTACCCAATAACCGCATTACCCACAGATCTTATTACCCATTGAACCCATTACCAAACGAGTGCCGATTGTTCTGCAACAATATGGATATACCACCATATATCACACATGGTAGCATAGTAACTAGCACACTTGCCTGCAGACCCTGTGGCCATGTGTTCGAACCCCCATTGAGGCGGATTGATAAAATTGACCAGGAATTTTGGGTCTACCCCGCCTAAAATATGTACCAGTAAATGACATGGGCAGTAAAGGCAGTCTACGCGACATTGACCCCACATCAAATCCTGATTGGCCTATGCAATTACGAACCTGGCATCGTATACCCAATAAGTCGTAAGGCCCTTTACCTACTCCTTTTTTAAAGTTGTATGTCCTTTAAGGACTTTGGGAACAACCCCGACCCCAGATTGATTGTCTAGGTAATTTTACGTCCAGTAGCTTGCCATGGCCGGTCTATCTGGCCGAGGGGTTACACCACTTTCTCCGTAATCCCGTTTATCACGCAGAGTCTCGTAGCGGGCGAGAACTGGAAGCGGTTCTACCCCCGCTGGTGACTTGCGGGATAACTGAGCCGGCCGATCAGAAAGCAATGGCAAACTACTGAGCGTAATCTTGCCAAGAAATCAACAGACAGCTGAAAGATGCTGCTGTTGACAGCGATGTCCTGTAAAAGGGTATGCGAATTTTACAAAAAAAAGAAAACCTGCCATGACATTACAATAATGTACACGGCAGTTGCATTTTTCAAATTCGATCCTGGTAAACAACCATAACAATTTACTTTATTTATAATAAATCTGAATTCTATATTGAATACTCAGTTTTGGCCACTCTCTCAGGTTTTGAGAAAATCGATCTCATTCTGTTCGATATCGTGCGATCCTAAACCTTTACGATCTGAAAAGGTCGAATGGGGTACTGTATGAATAAATCTCGGTGCTTAATCCTGGGTAGAGCGATTCACGGTTGGGTACTCACTGTAATTGAGGAAGGGTGGTTTAATGATTACAACACTTCTGTACCAGCACAGGTGGTCTGAAGCCCAATAGTGACGAGGCATTTTCTTAATCAGTAGGGTTCTCTGATTTGTCACATTTTTTATATGAGAATGAAGGACAACAAGGACAGGAACTGGTTATGTTTATTAATGCTGTATTCTATAACTTTTCTCCCTCCCACTTCTCCTTTCCCTTCTTCTTCTTCTTCTTCTTCTTCTTCTTCTTCTTCTTCTTCTTCTTCTTCTTCTTCTTCTTCTTCTTCTTCTTCTTCTCCGTCTCTATCTCCAACTCCTACTACTACTCCACTCCTTCTTCTTTCCCTTTTACTCCCCCTCTCCCACTCGTTTTCTTTTTCTTCTTCTTTTTCTTCTTCTTCTTCTTCTTCTTCTTCTTCTTCTTCTTCTTCTTCTTCTTCTTCTTCCGCTTTCTGGCTGCTGCTCCTTATTGTTCTACTTCTTCTCTATGTTCTCTTATCCTCTCTCCCTTTGGTCTTCTTCTTGTTCCTCCTATTTTACTTTTTCTTTAAATATTTACTTTTTCTCATTAGTAAACACAAACAACAATGTTACCTCCATTTGTGCAGTCTTCAGCAGTTGGCTCATGTAGTTTCATCTCCCCAGGGGGCCAGGATTTGATCTCCCAACTCACCCAAACACGGACATGTGAAAAAGTTCACTGGTCAGCTTGAGCAGTTTTCAGCTTGTAGAGACGAACTTGTTTGCCTGCAGTGTCCTGTTTGTTCTGGCCGGTTCAGTGATACTAAAATTTAATAATTTTTTTAAAGGAAAAAGACAATGCATGTTACGCCAAGAAGTGAAGCATACTTGTGTCCAGTTACATATAGTACTTAACCATCTTCACAAATAGCAAGTGTACTGATTTACTATACGTCGATCAATTTCGTTTCTCACAGTGACAAATAGGACACACACATGTTGACGATCGTAGACAGTATTCTGCTTACTAGTCGTTTTTATTCCGACACTTTCTGTGCAATTATATTTATAATTGCGTAATCTATTCTGCATATTTATAGCTCTGTTAAGTATCATCGCGTGTCTTTCTCCCTAGCAGCCTTTTCATCATCCTATAACGAATACATTTCTTGTTTCATAAGACTTTATTTACTTGTCTTGTTTCCCAAGATTTCATTTACGAGTCGTGTTTGCCATAACTTCATATACGTGTAATGTTTGTCAAAACTTCATATACGTGTCTTTTTTTCCATAATTTTGTATCATCATCATCATGTTTCGCTATTTCACACGAACACAGAGTTGTGGATCAGCTCCGTGTTCTTGTCTCGACCACTCCACGTGACTAAGCCATCCAGGTATTATTTACTTCTCGGCCTTCCTCTTGTTCTTTCCACCTGATTCTCGCCAGTTGTCACCCAGCTTTCTAGTTTATTTCTGCAACATAACGTTTCCATAAAATGATGAATGTCTACGTCTAATTTCCCTATCCGTACGCGGTTTTCATATGGTTCTTGTGGGACTCGGTCATTTGATTGTCCAAGATATTCTTTGCATTTTCCTCAGAAACCACATTTCCATTGCCATTATATGTTTTTCGGCTTGTCTACTCACTGTCCATGTTTCACATGCATACAAAAGTACAGGTTATATGTAGCATTTCAACATTATTTTTCACGTTCCAATTGACATCCTCTTTTTTGTCAGTATGTTTGTCATCTTGTAAAAGGCTACCTTCGCCATAGTGATTTTTGTTCCAATCTCTTCTTATATTTACATTTCTTGTTTTGTTATAATTTCATATAAGTGCATTGTTTGCACAACTTCATACATGTGTCTTATCTGTCATAATTTCATATACGTGACTTGTTTCCCATAGCTTCACATGGGTATTTTGTTTCCCATAACTTCACATATTTGTCTTGTTTCCCATAGCTTCACATCCTGACTTACTTCCCATAGCTTCACATAGGTGTCTTGTTTCCCATAGCTTCACGTAGGTGTCTTGTTTCCCATAGCTTCACATCATGCCTTGTTTCCCATAGCTTCACATATGTGTCTTGTTTCCCATAGCTTCACATATGTGTCTTGTTTCCCATAGCTTCACATCCTGACTTATTCCCCATAGCTTCACATATGTGTCTTGTTTCCCATAGCTTCACATCCTGACTTATTCCCCATAGCTTCACATATGTGTCTTGTTTCCCATATCTTCATATCCTGACTTATTCCCCATAGCTTCACATAGGTGTCTTGTTTCCCATAGCTTCACATAGTTGTCTTTTTCCCCATAGCTTCACATCCCGACTTATTTTCCGTAGCTTCACATAGGTGTCTTGTTTCCCATAGCTTCACATAGTGTCTTTACCCCATAGCTTCACATGTTTGTCTTGTTTCCCATAGCTTCACATATTTGTCTTGTTTAACATAGCCTCACATAGGTGTCTTGTTTCCCATAGCTTCACATGGGTGTCATTTTCCTCATAGCTTCACTTCCTGACTTATTTCCCATAGCTTCACATAGGTGTCTTGTTTCCCATAGCTTCACGTGGGTGTCATTTTTCCCATAGCTTCACATTCTGACGTAATTTCCATAGCTTCACATAGGTGTCTTTTTTCTCATAGCTTCACATTGGTGCCTTGTTTCATATAGCTTCTTCAACCTGTTTTGTTTCCCATAGATTCACATAAATGACTTGTTTCCCATAGCTTTACATGGGTGTCTTGTTTCCAATAGCTTCACATTGGTGTCTTGTTTCCCATAGCTTTACCAACCTGTCTTGTTTCCATAGATTCACATACCTTATTTATTTCCCATAGCTGCACATGAGTGCCTTGTTTCTTACAGATTCACCAACCTGTCTTGATTCTCATAGCAGTACATGCTTGTTTTGCTCCCCATAGCTTCAAGACCGTGTCTTGTTCCCCATAGCTTCATGCCCGTGTCCCCTTAGCTTCATACAAGTGTCGTGTTCGCCAAAGCTTCCTATACGTGTCTTGTTAGCCATAGCTTCATTAAACTGCCTTGTTTCCCAAAGTTGTATATGTTGTTCTTAATATACCGTCATAAAGTCACAGAGGCTCTTCCAGAGGTTGCAATGCCGTTTTCCCACTACACCAAGCGGGATTACTTCCTTCCACTTCACCATCCAGATATCCTAGCATACATAAAGTGCATGACATAAATCATAAACTGGTTTAACATGCTCTCTCTCTCTCTCTCTCTCTATATATATATATATATATAATATATATATATATATATATATATATATATATATATATATATATATATATATCTTTCTCTCTCAGTTTCTCTCTCTTTCTCCCTTTCTCTCGTTCTCTCTTTTTCTTTCTTTCTTTCTTTCTTTCTTTCTTTCTTTCTTTCTTTCTTTCTTTCTCTCTTTCTTTCTTTCTTTCTTTCTTCACTCTCTCTGTCTTTCTCTCTCTCTCCTTCTCTCTGACTGTCTCTCTCTCCATCCCTCTATGTCATTCTCTTTCTCCCTCTCCCTCTCTCTCCCTCTCTCTTTCTCTGTCATAAAAGCCATGCGTGTTTATTCAAGCGATGTCACACCAATTCCTGTCTCTGGGCCAGGTAGAATTGATGACTCAAATCATAATTAACCTAGGTTGTTTTCACAACAGGGGAGCTAATGGGGAACACAGTGAACCGAAGATCGGCTTTCTATATGTATGGGGGGTGGGGGTGTTTTTGTGTGTTGGATTGGAACCTCAAGTGCGCTGTCACAGCGAGACCCACTGTCTGGTTGTTTGATGAGAAAGTAGAACACTGTCTGGTTTTGTGATGAGTCGGTAGAACACTGTCTGGTTGTGTGATGAAACAGTAGAACACTGAATGCTTGGTTGTGTGATCAGACAGTAGAACACCCACTGTCTGGTTGTGTGATGAGACAGTAGAACATCCACTGTCTGGTTGTGTGATCAGACAGTAGAACAACCACTGTCTGGTTGTGTGATGAGACGGTAGAACACCCACTGTCTGGTTGTGTGATGAGACGGTAGAACACTGTCTGGTTGTGTAATGAGAAGGTAGAACATCCACTGTCTGGTTGTATAATGAGACGGTAGAAAACCCACTGTCTGGTTGTATGATGAGACGGTAGAACATCCACTGTCTGGTTGTGTGATGAGACGGTAGAACACTGAATGTCTGGTTATGTGATGAGACGGTAGAACACTGAATGTCTGGCTGTGTTATGAGACGGTAGAACAATGAATGTCTGCTTGTGTGATGAGACGGTAGAACACTGAATGTCTGGTTGTGTTATGAGACGGTAGAACACTGAATGTCTGGCTGTGTGATGAGACGGTAGAACACTGAATGTCTGCTTGTGTGATGAGACGGTAGAACAATGAATGTCTGCTTGTGTGATGAGACGGTAGAACACTGAATGTCTGGCTGTGTTATGAGACGGTAGAACACTGATTGTCTGGCTGTGTTATGAGACGGTATAACACTGAATGTCTGGCTGTGTTATGAGACGGTAGAACACTTAATGTCTGGCTGTGTTATGAGACGGTAGAACACTGAATGTCTGCTTATGTGATGAGACGGTAGAACACTGAATGTCTGGTTGTGTGATGAGACGGTAGAACACTGAATGTCTGGTTGTGTGATGAGACGGTAGATTACTGAATGTCTGCTTGTGTGATGAGACGGTAGAACACTGAATGTCTGCTTGTGTGATGAGACGGTAGAACACTGAATGTCTGATTGTGTGATGAGATGGTAGAACACTGAATGTCTGCTTATGTGATGAGACGGTAGAACACTGAATGTCTGCTTGTGTGATGAGACGGTAGAACACTGAATGTCTGGCTGTGTTATGAGACGGTAGAACACTGAATGTCTGCTTATGTGATGAGACGGTAGAACACTGAATGTCTGCTTGTGTGATGAGACGGTAGAACACTGAATGTCTGGTTGTGTGATGAGACGGTAGAACACTGAATGTCTGGTTGTGTGATGAGATGGTAGAACACTGAATGTCTGGCTGTGTTATGAGACGGTAGAACACTGAATGTCTGCTTGTGTGATGAGACGGTAGAACACTGAATGTCTGGTTGTGTGATGAGACGGTAGAACACTGAATGTCTGGCTGTGTTATGAGACGGTAGAACACTGAATGTCTGGTTGTGGGATGAAATGGTAGATTACTGAATGTCTGCTTGTGTGATGAGACGGTAGAACACCCACTGTCTGGTTGTGTGATGAGACGGTAGAATACCCTCTGTCTGGTTGTGTGATGAGACGGTAGAATACCCACTGTCTGGTTGTGTGATGAGACGGTAGAATACCCACCGTCTGGTTGTGTGATGAGACGGTAGAATACCCACCGTCTGGTTGTGTGATGAGACGGTAGAATACCCACCGTCTGGTTGTGTGATGAGACGGTAGAATACCCACCGTCTGGTTGTGTGATGAGACGGTAGAATACCCACTGCTGTCGTGGAAGTCATTGTTCAGTCCTGGGCTGTCGTTGAGTTCTCTATGTGATCCCGTGTGAACATTAAATTCAAAATCACAGGGAAGTTGGAAATAGAGAAAATAAGCCGAGTAGTTTGCTGCCCCTCGAAAAGAGATGACTGGATAGTTTAATGCCAGTGGAAAGAGTTGACTGGATAGTTTAATGCCAGTGAAAAGAGTTGACTGGATAGTTTAATGCCAGTGAAAAGAGTTGACTGGATAGTTTAATGCCAGTGAAAAAAGTTGACTGGATAGTTTAATGCCAGTGAAAAGAGTTGACTGGATAGTTTAATGCCAGTGAAAAGAGTTATATGTTCATCATGTGCGATTCTGGTTACACACTTTTGGTTTCTACATTGTGGCACGGCGTTAGTGCACTGCGCTAAAATTATACTTGTTTGATCTTGGAGAGAAGACTGGGACGCTTATCCAGGTATATGAGTGCAATGAGATGGCTCTTTACAAGCAAACTTTAAACTGCAAGCTTTTCGTACAAACATGGAAGTTAAGAAATAAAATACCAATGTGTTCATTATACCCAAGGAAAAAGAACAATAAGTTTTCCGTTTACATTAGAAACTTCAAGAAACAAAACATATTTACCGCATACACAAGAAAGTTTAGGAAACTAAAGTTAAGGTTTCCGCCTACCCAAGAAAGATATGGAAACAATACATATTTCTCGTACAATGAACGATGTTCAAGGAAGAACACAACACGGTTTCCGTATAGTCAGTAACATTCAAGAAACAAAGCAACAAGGTTTCCATTGTACCCAGGGTAGTACAGGAAGCAAACCAACAATGTTTCTGTATACACAAGAGAGTTCAAGCAACAAAACAATACATGTTTTGTTTACGCACGAAGTTCTGGAAACAAAAATAACAATGTTTACACATACACAAGAAAGTTCAGGAAACAACAAGATCTTCCTATACTCAAGTCGTCTTCACGGTTTTGACTTGGCTACGAAAATTACAAGTATCTCAGAAATCGGAGTGGGTTCGCCTGTTGGCGAGTGGTATTAGGGAAAGCTACGCCACAAGCAAATATCAATCCAATGCACTAGAAGTAGTAGCATGTGTTGGACTACGCTTGAGTTCAAAGCAAGGGAACGTACAACACAACAACAATAACAAACAACAACAACAAGAAAATAACACTGCTGTAGAAAACATCAGAAAGAACGAACATATCACACTACAAACAATAGTCAGCTTGAAAACGAGGATTTACTTGTGGTATACATGCGCGTTTATACATGCAGCTAATCCAGGTAAGAAAGCCTTGTTAACAATAAATAGTTCCAGGCACAGGGAATAATTTACCAAGCCATCTGGAGAAGCATTTTAAGCTTTCCACGACGGTTTGTAAACATTTAAGATGGATGTCAAGAAGATGTTTACAACATCAAGATAAAAGACACGGTGAAAGGGCGGACCAAAAGTGGGCAGTCGTTGATTGAAAGAGTGATACTGACTGCATCAGTTTATCGTATTTATCATCATCATCATTAGCATCATCATCGTCGTCATCATCATTACGATGTATCCTGTCAGTTAGCTTAGATATTCATACATCTCTGTATATCTCGGTTATTGATGTTCTGGATTAACTCTGCTGATAATATTCGTCAATGACATCTTGTCATTCCCTCCAGCATCATTTCTGGCAATCCGCCGCTGCCGCTTCAACCACAGATCTTGCCAGAGGTACATTGCTTTCAAGTACCTTTGTTCATGTGCTCAGCAAAGATGGCATCGACACATTTACACGTAATCATAACAATTCTCTATCTACGAGCAAGCTTAAAATTAAAGCCTTAAATGTGTGTTTTAAATTTATTCTGAAACAGTACAGAACAAATATAGTATATGTTGGTGTAGCCACGACTGCGTTCAATGCAAGTCCTCCATCGCGGATAAAGTGCTTGGATTTCTGTAGAAAAACTGCTCCTGGTCACTACTCGGTGTGCCTAACCCCATCGTGAACAGTCTGCAACAGAAGTCGCGCCGTTTTCATACTTCCTACTCATACACTGGCTAAACTGACAGACAAGCATCAAAACACTGGACCTTTCTTCGCCGATGACTTTCTATCGGTTTCAGCCCTTCACTTATCAAAAAACCAAGTGGCAGAACGCCGCTTCTTATTTGTGCATGTCAAAAGTGGGCGGCCATATTTAAACTGTCCTTATGACATCATTGTGTTCGTCTGCAACCGTGATGTCACATGCGCAACGCTCTTGACATCCTTAATAAGAATAGTTACAGGTTACAAGACAATGGCATGGCTATTTTAATTGCTATCACACTTTTAAGATTTTCATCTGCAGCCCTCTCGTATATAATACAGAGGTCAGAAAATATGCAAATTTCTTTGTGGATGAACAATAAAGAACATTACAATAAAACTTCGTCGCTAGAACAATCTTACCACTCCGTGATGAATCATGCCGTGTTTATATCGTAATATACCTCTACGCAGACTGTGAAATTCCACTACCAGCTTTGCACACCCCGTTTGTCTCTTAGCTTCGGGACAAAAAGGAAAGCATTACAACACACTTGAACACAGTTATCGTGGAGATGGTACTTGTGGTTTGGGTCGACAGGAAACCTTATCCACCAGCCTCAATCTGAGATGGTACTTTCGTTTTAGGGTCGACAGGAAACCTTGTTCACCAGCCTCACTTTGAGAAGGTACTTTCATTTTTGGTCGACAGGAAACTTTTTCCAACAGGCCTCACTCTGAGATGGTACTTTCGTTTTTGGTCGGCAGAAAACCTTTTCCACCAGCCTCAATCTAACTGACGCAAGCCCTTTTCATTGCGCAGAAGACCTAAATGTAAAAGTACCGAATATAAGAGCTGACACTCGGTGTTCCAGAGGTCTAACAAACCAGCCAACCATCTTAGGGCAACAAAATGTATATTGAATTAGTTACTTCATGTCATCACACAAAATATTATTCTACTCTTATATTTGTATACTATCTTTCTCCTTCTCCACTTCTTCTTCTTCTTCTTCTTCTTCTTCTTCTTCTTCTTCTTCTTCTTCTTCTTCTTCTTCTGTTGCTGCTGCTGCTGCTGCTGCTGCTGTTGCTGCTGCTGCTGCTGCTGCTGCTGATACCCCCCCCCCCCCCCCCCACACACAAAAAAATAAAAAAAATTAAGAATTGGGTCATTGGCCCTCAATAAACCAAGCCAAGCCATCATAACTTTTGATATATCCCTCAGATTCTTCCACGCCCTCCCAATAATATCCATCTCAGTTTGTTATACTGTTTTCACGCTTTTTCTCGCCTCTTGGTTCACTAGAAGTTAGTTCTCTTCATGGGCTCTACAATGGTGACTCTGTCATACCATGTTATTCTCATTAGTCTGTGCGTGTCTGTAGTTGCTAGTAATCGTTTTAGTTGTTCTCAATGTGCTTGTCCCATACAGTAGTACCGATTTAACATTGGAGTCATTTCATCATCATCATCATCACCATCATCTTCCACTTTTGCCACCCATCTTCGTTGGGAGGAATAATTGGCGCTCCAGCGCCCGATGGGTAGCAATGGATAGTGTCATTCCGTGTAATTGTACAATGTCTTTATTGTGGTCAATCCTCTTTCTTCTTGGGCTTCCTCCTGGTCTCTTCTCAGATGATCTTTAGATGTAGGGACAGTTATAGTAGTTGTCTGTGTTGCATTCTATACGAGATGGCCAAACCACTTGATCTTCTGTCTTTCAATAAATGTGGCACAAGGTGTTGATCCCATTGTCTGTCAGATAACAACATTTCTTACTCGGTCTCGGATTGTTAAGTTGGCAGCTCTCCTCAGGCATCTCATCTCATATGTGTTGATTTTGCGAAAGTGTGATTTGAATAATGTAGAAGCTTCAGATTGGTAGCATAGGGTTGGTGTGAATATGCTGTTTATTATCTGTCGTTTTGCGCTTCTCTTTCCTTTTGTATTCTTAGTTTAGTATCTCTTTCTGTTCCCCTATTTGTGTCTGCATTGCTCCCAAATATGCGTATGATTTCGCCTCTATAAAACAACCTCACTATGCTACAGTACTAGAATGTGGCCCCGCCACAACAGTAAAATTTGACAAAGAAATCAGACATGCAACCGCAACTTCGAGAAATGCTTATTCAGTTCACGAACAGCCCAATTGAGACACCGTCGCCAGTTGTTGCACTGTAAATACGATCTTATCGCAGACCGTACTGTTATCTGCCTATGTATGTCTGGACTATCTACAGTATGCTGTGTTTGCTTAAAGTGTGCGCATAAAGGATACTTTTATTGCAATGACGACCTTATTTCGACGATCAATAGCAGGGGAGATAGGGTTCAGTAACAACTTGAACCCTCTAGTGTAGCGATAAGACACTTGCTTGTTGTAAACCTGCATGCATGTATTACATGCCGGGCTGGTCGCCTATTCTTTCAACGAATATAGTGGTGAAATATTCATTGTTGGTTACAAAGTTGATTTTCTTTATTACTAAATCAAGGGATTATAACCAGTGATTTGTTGTAATATACTGCATTTTTTTCAACTTAATTGAATTACGTTTCGGTGAAATATGTGTAATAATTGACGTATATTGAGATAACACAAGGTTTCAAAGTATTGTAGTAGAAGCACGGATATTCTTGTGTGTTATTAATGTATGCGTGTCATAGTTATGACATAGTGATTATAGTGGTTGTGACGTGTTATTATTAGTCAACGTTTCCAGCTAAGTCAAACGTTATTTATATACTCTAGTGTTATATTAGTCATGTGTCTAAGATGATAAAATAATGGTATTATTTGGAGATATGGAGGATATACTTGAACTTTAGTATAGGTTAGTAAACATGATTCGAATCCATGTACAGATGATTTATGGTGTGTTGGGTATATGGTGCTAGTCATATATGTTTAGAGACCAACCAGCAATCGATGGGTGACTGGGTCAATGTAACACGGGCCTCGTTTACTTCTCAGAACGTTTCCTGCTACTCGTGTTTGGCTGTGTCGACCTGGAAGTCTGCTAAACACTACGCAACAGCGGCTCCTTTAGTATATATATATATATTGTTGGGCACATTTAGTAATCGAGCGTGTTTTCAGCCTAATAATAAAAGTATAACTATGCGGTCTTCGTCCTGGTTCGCATTCAGATCTCGGAGTTACTCTGTTCAATAACAAAATAAATGTGCTTTCTTGGTCCTAGTTCGCACACAGTCCTCCACATTAATTCGTGCAATAAAAGAATAAATGTGCAGTCTTGGTTCTAGTTGGCATTTAATCCTCCACGTTAAAGCGATCAATAGCATAATAAATGTGCAATCTTGGTCCTAGTTCGCATTCAGATCCCGTAGTTATGTGTCCAGAGAAATACTAAATATGCAGTCTTCATCCTAATTCGCATTCATTCTATGTTAATGCGTCAAATAACAGAATAAATGTGCAGTCGTCGCTGCAGTTCGTACTCAGTCCTCCGCGTTAGTAAATCCAATAAAAGCTATAGTTAGTTTATGATGCGTTCATAATTTTGCATTGCACCTTGTTTTCATCATGGGCTATCTGTAGAGGCCATGATGATAAAATGTGACATTTAAAAAGTTACCTATTATTCACGCTGTTATTCGTGTCCCAGGATTTACGCGTCTCCAGAACCTCAGCTGCATGACATTTTAGTATCTGTTTTTTTTTCTTCTGTTTTTGTTGGTAGTTGCATGTGTGTATTTTTATTTTGCGTGTGACAAAGGCTTTCTGTTCGCAACATCAATTCTGTTACGTCTGTTCTCATACAGCCGACCAATTCCACGTTTCATGTTTATTTTTATATACTCATTATTCATACTTATTGCATATAATTGAGACCAGAGGTATTATAGTTAGTGCATTTGTTGGCGGTGGGTAGGATATAGATAGATAAACCTGTTAAAAATAGAATAGAGAAAGGCCTTTGTTTGGAATCCACAAAAAAGCGCATGAAAAACAATGAAGTCGACACAGATATGAATCATGTAGATAGGACATAGCCGGCTTCGTGGCTTAGAGGTTATGACTTTTCTCCGTAATCTCGTATACTCTCGTCGGTAACGTGATGACGGTAAGAATCAGCAGTGGTTCGAATCGCATCGGTAACTTACGGGGTATGTGAGCCGGCCGCTCAGAAATCAATGGCAAACTACTGAGCGTAATCTTGCCAAGAGATCAACATACAGCTGAAAGATGCTGGTGTTGACAGCGATGTCCTGTAAAGGATATGCAAACAAAAAACAAAAAAAGATAGGACATGAATGGAGCTGCATGGAATCGCTACGGACAGGACAGACTAAAGTGAGTTATGTAAGGGCATGTGTCCTCTATTTTGAATAAAGGGCGGAACAAGAGGAAGGTAACCAAATAGAGCAGAGTCAAATGCTGCAGTGGAGGAAAAATGTCGTAAAAGAAACAGACAAGATCATTGCAGGAGTGCCAGATATATAAATACATTCGCTGATTAAATGGAGTGAAGCCAACAACAACGTATTTATGTGCTGCTCAACGGATGTTCACCGATAGTTATCGCCTTGACTTTTGCAATCTACAGACAGCACTGCCTTGAATAATACAAGTACACACACACACACACACACACACACACACACACACACACACACACACACACACACATACACACACACACAAACGTGAATCACAGATATATATATATATATATATATATATATATATATATATATATTATATATATATATATATATATATATATATGGCATATAGAATGAATGGAAGAAAATGGGGAAACAAAACTCGCTTACACTCAAGAAATAAATAACCGTAGACCCCGAGGTGGACCAAGAAGTCGGTGGAGAGATAAAATGCATACAGACCTACAAGCACTTGGAGTCAGCTACTGCCAAGAGAAGGTCAACCAGAGAGACGAATGGAGACAGCTTGTATCTACAACAAAGAACCTCAATAGCTCGGAATGCTGAAGGAGAAGAATATATATATATATATATATATATATATATATATATATATATATATATATATATATATATATATATATATATGTTGGAAGAAGAAAAAAGAATGTTAATGTGAATTGTATATATTTATATAATGGTGTGTGTGTGTGAGTGTTTGTGTGTGTGTGTGTGTGGGGGGGGGGGGGTTGTGTTTGTGTGTGTGGCATTCCGTTGTCTATAAAAGGACAGTGAACTCATACATAAGACGCGACACAAGAATTCACATCGAAGATACTGACGTAAGAGTATGAACTGCTATACTTTCACATCTTCTAGGCCATGAAATAACATAGTCGCGAGGTCAGATTCCTTCTTTGCCGCCTTTACCCTCATAGACATCGCATATAATTTCATAAGTTGTTGCTTTCGCTAACCTTGTCCATTCCTAGCTGCTTGCATCCTCCCACATTTGAGCCCGTGTGTATTTATCATGATGTTTCCATTATATTGTTAACTCTGCCAAATGTATTCATTATGACGACCCGATTCCTGGTAACATTCCTGTTGTACGATCTGTCTGCCCGATTGTTTTGTTGTAATCACGTCTGTCCTATCAATTCTTGCAGACACTGTACATTAGACGTCTTGTTTTGCTGTGTTATGCTGGAGCTAAGATTATTTGTGTTTCTTTTTGGTCGCTAACATATTTTTGTCATGGAGAAAAACATTTGCATGTATTGATTAGCACACATGTAAAAAGAAAGGGGAAAAGAGATTAAAGAACACATTATGCAATATGCACTCTGAGTGCACATACAGGAATTGAGTCCATGAATTCTTGTTTCTTAGTGAGACTGTCGTCATTTAAAGGTGGCGGGCTAGAGGTCGCCATGACCGAATGGATAAGAACACTTGTTCTTAAACATCCACTGTGCTGATATCGAGGTAGCGGGTTTAACCCCTACACCGGTCAATTGGGCAAACATTATGACCTCTTGTCCTTGACTTGAGGACGTACAAGTATCTCTGAAGACGGTGTGGATTCGTCTGAAGCGAAGGACACTGGTATTAATTAAACTAATCCCCTCGGAAAATTCAGTTCAGTTCTGCTAGAAGTAGTGTGTACTAACTGCGCTTGAGTTCGAAGCGAGCGCTAACGTTATTTAAAAAAAAAAAAATAATGATAAACGTAGCAGGTTCGAATCCCGCATAGTCTTTGTGAGATCAATGTTATATTGCTTAGTGTGTACACCAGTGAATTTATTCCACATATCGTGATGATAGTGCTCGGAAAATACATTCATCCGGCATCATACTTGGCATCACTTTGCCAATCTTCTATACTTCCTTTAGCGTGACTTAAATCCCACAGATATTGGCAAGCAATTATAGAAGTAGAGGAAAGAACGAGCTATTTGAGTATACAATAGAGAATATAAATATTAAAAGCTGTATAGTGGAAACACTGTTTTCTTTCTTTGCTTCATAAAACTTAAAACCGTGGCCCATAGAACTTTAAAAATAGCTCACACATTATCTGATAATAGGGTTTATGCTGTGTCTCCAAAGACAACATTAAATTGACATGGAAATGCGATTTATTTCATTCTGAAGTGTGCTATTATGTCCAATGCGCTACTTTTCTCAATTAGCCTCATCTCGCTCTTTGTTGATCGTGTTATATTGATCTAATATTGCACGAGAGGACAAGATTGCGTTATGCCATTGAATCGCTTGCCTCATAATTTAATGTGGTTCATTTTATCACACACATTGTTGAATGTGTTTATTCAAGTTCGCGGATTCATGTGTAACCTCCACTATGTAATATAAATACTAAGCGAATCATGTAACAGATGTTGGCTAACGAATGTAACTTTGTGTGACTTCAGATATGCTAGACAACGTCATGAGACATCCAGCTAACTCTCTCAATGATTTTGTTCCTGGATTCATATGCAAATGCCAATATATAATATAAAAACTAAGTGAATCGAGTAAAACATGCTGGCTAATGAATGTAACATTGTTTGACTTCAGATATGCTAGGCAACATTTTACGGTATCATCTCTCTCTCTCTCTCTCTCTCTCTCTCTCTCTCTCTCTCTCTCTCTCTCTCTCTCTCTCTCTCGATGATTTTGTATGCTGCCAGTTTAATGAGACTAGGCCGACATCAGGGCCTAGCGTTTCTATTCTTATTTAAAACAAAACAAAAATACTTATCCCATAATTTTCAGAATTGTCTTGGACATGTTTTCGAAGGGAGGGCAATGAGGAACGGCACACATTCCAACTTCATTATTGTAGCCAGTTGTCCCTAGGGGGAAAGTGGAGTCAACAGGCACACTGTTTAAAATCCTTTTCCTTATTGTGGGCCTCGGCCAGACATTTGTCTACATACCCCCTGTGAATCTTAGGTACCCTGTCCCTCTCTTTCCTCTTCTTCTTCTTACCACTAAACAATACCCTTCATATTGTTTCAGAACATACCCACACAAGACTGTATTTTAACAAATGCTAAAATAAAACATTTAATACAGAAATTGTCACGTGTGTGTGTGTGCACTGTTGCGTGTGGACATATGTAGTATTTTCTATGGTGTATGCGAGAATAGATTAGTGAGCTCAGGATCGTTCTTCATCATGTTAGGCCATGCCACATCACACCACAGTAAGTTCAGAACAGGTCTCACCGAATGTCGACTCAATCCGGACAATGGTTGACTTCTTGGAGTTAATTCTATATATAGTCTGAGTGACTGTTCTCCCCCACTGAATATGGTATACCAAAGTCCACAAGTTCAGAACCCCCGATGTATTTAATGTGTCTATAACGATCCTGGCACCTAGGAATCTCGGCCAAGTTTAAAGAAAACTTTCTGTCCTATGGCAAAATGTTGCTGAATGAATGTCTTTACTCTGCAACCTCTCTACAACCCATAGTGATGGTCACTAGACATAGTCACAGTTACTTTAAAATCACTGTTATTTCACCTCTCTACCTAATATTGTCATTATCCTTGGAGGTGCTAATCGTTTCATAAAACCAACTGCCCTGAGCACTCAATCACTGCTACACTGGACCTTTCAGGGTAACACTCCTGATTTCTATGAGTTTATAATTTTTGGAACGTTATCCCATTTCCGAGGCCATTTCGTATAACTGCCCTCAGTGTGACTGCTATTTTTCTCCTCTCTCAGCTGTCCTTAATTTCTCGGGTACAGTAAAATATCACTCAGTGTGACTGGCATTGTCCACACCTCGTAGTAATACTTTCTTTCTGTTAAACAGTTGAACCTGTAGAGAATAGAACATTCTGTGAGAGAAAAACCCTATTCCAATCCACTATATGTGATTATAGGCCAAAGGCCACTTCAGACATGTATCCTAGTTAATCTAGAACTACCCTCTGGCATCAAGGCAGAGGCGTTCGTCACATTTGGGTGATAAGGGAAAAGAAAGACCAAACGGGAAAACACAGGAGCCCCAGTGGGCCTCACTACGGGAATATCCCACCCTGTACATTTCCTTTATCCCCCCAGCCATCTCAAATCTCAACGAATATCATCCCATTACACTGGTCTTACCCTGCCGAGTGAAATGATATATAACTCTACTTATAAATTAACTACCTTATGCTAGTGTTCCGAGTTTGAATTCACAATTCACAACATGAAAAACAATGTCCCTTGTTTCCAGACAACATGAGGACACTGTGAATCCATTCTCCATTCGAATTGGAACACACAAACACTCCCGTTATCTGTAATTCGTAAACAGACTGAACACAGATTCCGTAAATTCCTCCAACCAAAATGTTGCACGAGTGACGTTCTTTTGGTGTTAACAAAAGTGGTTCAAGGGCAGATTATCCATGTCTGAATAAATTCTCTTCCTTGGGTTTCATCAATGTCACAATAGTAGATTATCTCTCCTTTTGGACAATCCATGCACAAGTCGCCTCCCCCTTTTTTCAACATATGCCTACAATTTCCCGTCTTGTGGGGATTGTCAAAGACGATTTTCCTGTTTGATGCTGGAGAGCGGTGTCTTTGATCTAACTGGTAAACAACTGCAGCTGTGCAGTCAGACTTTATTGGTTTTTCTGTCCTGGTTAAAACCAAATGTGGCTTTGCACACAGGCTATGAATATGACCGTCTGTATTGTCATAATCTGGATCGAAATCCCTCAGTATTATGTGACAATTATAACAATGGTTAGAATGTATGAAAGCAAACTCTTCATACAACAATGGCATTGTTTGCCAGGGATTTCGCCAGCATCATCATGTGCTCTGCCAGCTGACGTTCATGTTCCTCCACATATCTCAGACCACCCAGCATCATTTCTCTTAGCCTGCTTTTGTCGTTTTCCAGTCGTCACGATGTTCTCTATTCCATGCTTAGGGCTAAATAGCTCTGTTCGATCTTCACAGATATTTCATGACAGATACGGAAGCTGCTTCTCCTCCTAGTTGGATTATTTCTGTAGATCTTCACCGCATCGTGACTTTATGTTCTTCGCATTTTACATTGTTGATCGTATTTCCTCTAATACACGTTCTGGTTCTATTTCGTTACTTTCATATATATTAACTGGATTCTATTTTCTTGTCTACATTTCTTAACAGTGCGCCTTCAATCTTTCTAGTATATCTTTCTATTATTTTCTAGTATATCATTCTATTAAAGTATTGCCATTTCTATCATTCATTACATCCGATGATGGTCTGAATTCGCCTGTTATATTTTGATTTACTTGAAGACGTTTTAGTCTTTTCCATATAACTGAAGATGCTATATGCTAAAGGTGTGCGGCTGTAAGGTATTAATACATAGCGTATAATTTATGGGACAAATACAAGTAACGGTGAACGCATGCATTAAAACTGGCTTCTCAGATTCGGATGAACAATAGGCGACAGACACATGGGAGTCATGGCCTGAGGTGGCCGGCAACTCCCTCATCATTGTGTAAATGCTATAAAGAGGCCAAAACATTCGCAGAAGTGGGGACAACTTCTGATGCTCAGTAACCTCCAATTGCAGCTGCTCTACGTAGAGACTATACAACTTACTTCTGTCTCTCCTCTCTTTGTTCTCTCACTATTTTATCTTATCCCATCTTTCTGTTATATTTCTATCCCGATATTTTCTCGTATCTGGCGTCTCTCTGCCATCTCTCTCCCATTTACTCTTCCCTGCCTATGTTCTCATCTCCTCACTGTTTCCTATCTGTTCTCTGCGTCCCCTCTCACAGCATCTATTTCAACCCAACTCCCCCAGCAAAGACTTTCTCTGAAGGCGCTGACAGTAAACATTTAATAGAACAGTATGCTCGCTACGGCAGCGACAGTCCGACCATCTATCCCTCTGTGCACCCAGGCAACGAAATGTGAGCAGCCTAACACTTGACATAAGCACATCAGGTTTCTGCTATGAGACTTTTTACTTCCAACTCACTCACATGAAGCAGAAGCACCTTACCGTTCTGGGATTATATAGCCGCACGCTGGTATTAACAATCTTTCAAGATGATTGCTTCGGTGTCTTCAGTGTCCGGTGTTGTTCTCCACAATCTTGGCATTTTAATGACTGCAATAATCATTGAGCGTGTTTATCCATTAATAATAATGCCGTTGCCCTTTATATCTGAGCCAGGAGGATTAAATGTTAGCGTCTGCTAATGCCGTCTTAAACGGTGTATCCTAGTACGTCATCGGGAGACGTGGGAGCGTAGTGGCTAGACGCTTGGCGGCAGGTACGGACGATGGTCATGGGTTAGATTCGCATTGGCGAGGATTCAAAGATGTTAAAATTAACATGGGTTCACAGCCGAACCAGCCACAAATGGATACCAGTAAATATATTGGGAAGTAAAGGCGGCCAGTGAGTTACATGCCACCTTAGCGACCGAGTGCCGTGTGGTCTATACGAATATCTGTCTACAATCACATACCCCATGCGCCTTAAGGTGTGTAAAAATGTCATTGCCCTGCTTTACTATAGTCTGTCCAGAAATTAATGCCTTCATTCACGATCAATTATTTTGAAAACTGTCCGTTGCATCATTATGAAATTTTTCCTGCCGTCTTATATTTACCCCCTCCCAAGGAATATGTCTTTCATAGGTCCAAAAGCAACTTAAATCATGTTAGTTAGTTAGTTAGTTAGTCGACAGATCATCCTCGTTGCACATCGAACCATTCAGTCCATAAGTGCTCGGATCCCCTCCTCAGCAAATCCCGCAGCGTGTAGCGGCTAACGACGCCAGTTCTGTGTTGGTTTATCAATCTTCTTTGGCTTCCTGCGTAGTGTTCTTGTTTGGCCACCCCTCTTTTAATTTTCTGCTCCCGCAGTCTGGCCATTGTAGATTCACAGTCATCACTTGGTTCTCGCAAAAGTCTCACTTCTCGTAGAGCATTCAGAATGTCAGCATGGTCCATGGCGCGTCCGCCCTCCACAGTAGCCTCACCTGCGAGCTTGTCAGCCCGCTCATTTCCTTGTACTCCCGCATGACCTGGCACGAAGATGAAACTAATCTTTGCCAGCCGAGACCGCTTCAGAGGCAGCAACCATTCTCTTCGGATCGACCCCTCCTCTATCCTCTTGATCATGTTCATTGAGTCGCTAAGGAAACAAGCCCTAGTGAATGTCTGTGTCTCGAGCCATGTTATTGCTTTACTTACTGCCATGACTTCCATGGTCAGGCTACTTGTGGTTTCTGTGAAAGCACCAGAGTCCTCCTTCACAATTCTCCCTCCGGCCCGAGCTGTAAAGGCCCATGAGCTTCTCACATGTCGGACGACCGACCCATCTGTGTAGATGACCGCGTCACCGTCTAGCGAATTCTCGAAAATCAACGAAACTTGTTTTACAGTAATGCCCAGTTCCACTACGCAAGGCTCTTGTCATAAGGCCAATCCCATGTCCCACGTGAAAAGTAACTATTCAACGCTAATGTTTCCGTGTGAAGGTGTAATACATTTAATAATGTGCACGTAATCTCTGACCCGTAAACTTTATATCGTATATAAACAAACTTTGACATCTGCTGTACAATCTCCAGAACAATTTTTTTTTTTTTTGTTGGGTGGACATAATGATAAGGTTATATGCTAAATCTCATAATTTTCCCTCAGTTGGGTACTGTCACTCGTTTAATTCCAGAGAGGAGACTGGACTCAACAAGCACATCTTCAAACTTATTATCTGTTGGGATTATTGACTGACTTTGGTCTACACTCCTCTCTTCTGTCTTCCCTTCCATATATCTACTTCTGTCACTCTCTCTATTATTCTCTCAACACATACTCCGACAACATTTCCTTTCAACATATCATAAAAGATTTATTAATAAAGAAAACTATGTCCGGTGTGTGTATGGATATTGTCTGTGTAGTTGCTATTGTATTCTATGGTTGTGGACAGAATGAACTCAGAATGTCTATCAGCTGTATCTTCTCGCCAGTCATTCTTCACGATTACAGGACATCACATCAAACAGGACAGAGCTCACCCGGGATGATCCGTAGGCTTGAATCTGATGGTAAATCCGTTAGTGAAATGAAAACAAACTGTTCATCACTGATTCACCGTATTGCTATAAAAGTCCCGTAAGTTTATGACTGTGCCCAAATCGGTTTCATGATATTAAGTATCCATCATCAAAAAAAGAAAACACCACATTGTCAATGTTCTTCCTATTGTCTATTATGATTATCACTATTGTCTTTGTCTATTCCTTCTACCCTATGTATGCAAGTCGTATGTAGGTTGAAGTCTCTGCTTGCCCCACCTTAACATCTTTTTCTGTTTAGGAGCCCCGTGGTATATGCGTGTTAGCATACAGTCTTCTGTATTTTACTTGATGTTAGTATTTGTTCATCTGAACGAACTATTTAGGTTCTTTCTGGATCTAAGTATGTACTTTATTGGTTCACGTAGAGTAGGTTTTTCTTTCTTCTCTAATGTCCCTAGAAACTGGGAACCTGTGGATGAATATAACAAGTCGAGTGGTAAGCGTCCGCCCCTTACTCCTAACTTATGCAAGTGTCCTTCTCCAGCCATAATGACAAGGCTTTCGAAGTCACCATCCGCATAAGACATAAGAATTCACCTCAGTCTAAAACACCCACTAATAATATGTAATGATAAAGGTAATACACGCTCATCTATATTCCTATTCTAAAACGATATTTTAATATACCTTATACACATCTATGTTCCTATATAGAATTAATGTAGATCCACGAATCGAAATTAATCCTCAGCCAAGCACTTTATCCCATTATAAAGGAGGATATTTCTTTTCATTACAGGACACATAATTCTATCTTTCCGTCCAGTTGGGGAACACACACTAAACTGACACAAAGACGTGGCCACTCTCTTTAGATCATCTTTGTCCCATCGTCCTTGACATTGCTGGACAAAGCAAATTCAGACTTCATTATCCCTGGTCAGTGGAAAATTCCAGATCTGGGCTTTTCCGTATATCCCTACCTCCAGAACGCAATAGACTGATCCATGATACTGTCTGTCTTTGTAGCAAACTAATTTTTCCACTCTCCAGGTCACCTGTATTGTAGTCGACTCTCCCGCCTTGACCTATATACATATGCGCTGGTCAATCCGTTGTGTTTTATCCTTCTGTTTCATTAACCCTTCTACTCCCTGGGTATTCGCTGCATACAGTCGTCGATCTGGGATTCACTAACATGCAGCATTTCATGACATAGGCCCCCTCTTAAGAGATTAGACCGCGTCGAATCTTTCTCGCTGTAGGTTTGATTCCCATGATCCACAACCCTAGTCTTCTTCCTCCGGATCTGGATGTCTGGATAAGAAATCTGCTCCTACATTCTCCTTACCAAGGATGTATTCCACTGTGAAGTCCCGTTGTCAGCAACAACGTCCATCACATCCATCGTGCGTTGAGCTTCTGCGAAGTAGCTATTAACATCACGTGTTGATGATATGATTGGATCCTCACATGCTCACTTCATTATCCAGTAGGCGCTCTAATTGACACCCTACTATACTACTAACGACTGAAACTAGTGTTGGCTCCTCGCTCCTGTACGTTCAGTCGACCTACTTTCGACTTGCGTCAGCGACGGCTCACAATACAAACGGATTGTCCCATCCTGATTGTAACACTGCTTCCATGTCCTCTTGGTTTCCCCCGGCTTTTCCTCTGGGGATGTTCCGCCTCGTCCTCGTCGGACCGAGTCGTCTTTCCCAAACCTCCTGGGCTTTTGCTTCCAGGACCATCTTGGGCGATGTTGTATCTGGTCAGCCAATCTTTGGTTGGAGTCCTGGGTAATTCTCGCTTTTCCCGACGTTACCCACCCCTTCTGAACTTGGTTACCGGTGAAACTTTCACTCTTGTCCTTTCCCTGACTTGTGATTTCCCTCCTCCTGTCGTTGAGTAAATCTGACCTATCCCGTACTGTCCCATAGGTCCTCCTATGTTGTACTGGCGATCTCTGGTCTTCGTCTGGACTGGTAACCGTTGTCCTAATGGCTGCCATCACCATAAAGTGCGAAGCTTTGCTCCCGGATCTCTCCTCATATTTCCTAATGAGATGTCTAGGGAGATTTTTCTTCTCTTCCCCGATCCGTATTTTGTAGATGTTCTTGGACACCACCTTTTCCACAGGATAAGGTCCTTTCCATCCTACTTGGAGTATATTGGTCTCTGCTGGACTCCACACTTCCACTTTGTCTTCCACTTTAAGAGCTAGTTTCCTCTTAATTCGCTTGTTGGGTGGTGCTCTCTGGCACTCCGAACAAGACTTCACCCACCGGCGTACATCTCCGGTCATTCCTGGCCAGCAATAATGGCCGGATATTTTCTGCAAGGTCTCTCTGACACCCATATGTCGATTCTCGCCTATGATGTGTCCACTCTGAAGAATGTGAGGACGGTGGGTCTCTGGAACCACCCACTGCTCATGCAGGTTATCTCCCCTCCCAGCTCTCCGATAGAGTAGTTGATTCTTCAGAAAGTACTGTCCCCGTTCTGGTGGCTCAGCACTTCTTTGCAGCTTCCTGTAGCAAGGATGCAACGTAGTATCCTTCCTCTGGGCAGTATGCAATTCTCCTATCTCCGAGTTGTCGCATAGTGTCTCTGCCTCTTTTTCCTCCCTTGAGATACACTGACTACTGTTCCCTTGTGGGCTTGCTGTTTGGGCATCCCCAAAAAGACATATTTCGTGCCAATGATCATAGGAAATAAGGAGTCAGATAATACAGCAGCTGGAATAATGCCCGTGACGTACCTGGATTTAATCTCCACCTTGGCGATTGGCAGCGTCATGGTAACAGCACTCCTCATTGCCGGCTGTATTTCTATGGTCTCCCCTGTAAGTTGGTCTGGGCTTACTAAGCTGGCGTCCACCACCGCTTCCCCATCCAAACCTGTATCATAGAGACAAGCAACCTGCTGGCCATTGACTTCAATAAGTTCAACCACAGGTGGTCTCTCTTGGTCCTGAGTGTCTTTCATCTCCTTGACCGTTTCCTTGCCTTCCTCTTTTGATTCCTCGAGGTTGGTTATGCAATTGGCGTGTTTGGCCTTGCATCTGCAGTCCACAATATTATGTGTTGTCGACTGGCAGTGTGTGCACTCTGTTCCCTTCCTAGGTTTCCGTGTGTCCTTTTTGTTCCTTTCTCCTTCGCCGACCTCAGCCTTGTCTGTGATCACCGATGTAGGAATCACCTTGCATGCTGCGAAGTAAGAACTTTTAGGTTTCGATCTGCAGTCTTTTGTGTTGTGGGATGCCGCCCTACAAAATGAACACCATTTCTCAGACCACTTGTCGTTTCGCTTGAGAATTCGAGGTGCTCTGGTTTCCTACCTTCACCTTCTCTGAACTCTCCTCTGTGTGCTTTATATAAGGTTCCCCTTTTTCTCCTTCCCAGTTTTTAGGTTTCTTTTTCTCTGTTTTCTCCTGACTTTTGGATTGTGTACTTAGTTCCTCCGTTTCACCATGTACTTCCACGAATCGTTCCGCCAGCTTATTCACCACATCAATCCGTTCCGCCCCTTGTTCTCCCAAGAAGGTTCTGAGAGGTTTCGACATTTGCTTTCGCATTTGGTCTACCACCATCATCTCTTCGAGACTCTCATAATCCCTCTGGAATTCTGCCAAGTCCATCCATTTCTGTAGATAGGATTTCAGCCTCAGACTGTAGGCGGCGAATAGTTCTCCCGGCTCTCGTCTAGACGATCTAAACTTCTTCCGATACGTTTGTGCGGTGATGTCATAATGCTTCATCAAAGCTGCTTTTAATTCCTGGTAATTATTTTCCTGTCCTGGTGGTAAGCGTGTGTACACGTCAAATCCCGAACCGATTAAACCCTGGGATAGTTTAAGAGCCCATCTGCCCCTATCCAGCCCCATAGCGACTGACATTGCTTCGAAACGAGATGCGTACTGGTCAAAGCGTTCCTTAGACTGATCGTAGACAGCTAAGGGAAACTTCATGGCATGGTAACCATGTCCACTCATATGGGTTGCACCAGGTGACGAAGAATTTCCTTCCACTCCATCTATTTCTCCCTTAGTTTGTGTCTTGAGCTCCAGTTCTCGCATGCGGTATTCATGTTCCCTTATCTTGTGGGCTTCTTCTGCTTCCAACTGGGTCTTTCGCTCCTCCCTTTCCGCTTGACGAAGTTCTCTCTCTCTTTCTTGTATGTAATCCGTTAGCTCGGACCCAGCTAAACCAATTGCCTCCCCGTTGGCCCTCAGTTCAGCTGTAGTTACTTTAGGAGTTGCCATAGTTACAGCAGATAAGTCAGCACGTTGATCAAAGACACCTCCAAGCAGTAAAGAATACTCACTATAAACCGATACTCTACCTAGAACCTATATCATTTATCTATGTCTATTAAATCTTATAAATCTCCAACACCATACAGTACATCACAACCACTCTCTCATCCACAAGAGGAGATATAGGATAAAGACTTATGTAGACGTGTGACCGTGTGACTAGGTATGTAATGTCTTACCACCTATCCACATTCACTCTGTCTGGAACTTTCTCACTGCAAAGTCACCAGCCTTAATGAAATGTTTCTACCATAAATGTAATGGCACCATATATCCAATGGACGTCCTTCCATTAAAAGTCATCAATGTATACTTCTATTTATTCCAATCAGTATGTCCCAACATGTAGGTACTCCGCTATGCCTGTGCCAATATGCAGGTCATATGGGTATAATGTATGTACGTATCCCGCTCGCTCCACCAATTATGTCACTCGTTTAAATTCCAGAGAGAAGGTTGGACTCAACAAGCACATCTATAAAACTGATTATCTGTTGGGGTTATTGCCTGACTTTGGTCTACACTCCTCTCTTCTGTCTTCCCTTCCATATATCTACTTCTGTCACTCTCTCTATTATTCTCTCAACACATACTCCGACAACATTTCCTTTCAACATATAATAAAAGATTTATTAATAAAGAAAACTATGTCCGGTGTGTGTATGGATATTGTCTGTGTAGTTGCTATTGTATTCTATGGTTGTGGACAGAATGAACTCAGAATGTCTATCAGCTGTATCTTCTCGCCAGTCATTCTTCACGATTACAGGACATCACATCAAACAGGACAGAGCTCACCCGGGATGATCCGTAGGCTTGAATCTGATGGTAAATCCGTTAGTGAAATGAAAACAAACTGTTCATCACTGATTCACCGTATTGCTATAAAAGTCCCGTAAGTTTATGACTGTGCCCAAATCGGTTTCATGATATTAAGTATCCATCATCAAAAAAAGAAAACACCACATTGTCAATGTTCTTCCTATTGTCTATTATGATTATCACTATTGTCTTTGTCTATTCCTTCTACCCTATGTATGCAAGTCGTATGTAGGTTGAAGTCTCTGCTTGCCCCACCTTAACATCTTTTTCTGTTTAGGAGCCCCGTGGTATATGCGTGTTAGCATACAGTCTTCTGTATTTTACTTGATGTTAGTATTTGTTCATCTGAACGAACTATTTAGGTTCTTTCTGGATCTAAGTATGTACTTTATTGGTTCACGTAGAGTAGGTTTTTCTTTCTTCTCTAATGTCCCTAGAAACTGGGAACCTGTGGATGAATATAACAAGTCGAGTGGTAAGCGTCCGCCCCTTACTCCTAACTTATGCAAGTGTCCTTCTCCAGCCATAATGACAAGGCTTTCGAAGTCACCATCCGCATAAGACATAAGAATTCACCTCAGTCTAAAACACCCACTAATAATATGTAATGATAAAGGTAATACACGCTCATCTATATTCCTATTCTAAAACGATATTTTAATATACCTTATACACATCTATGTTCCTATATAGAATTAATGTAGATCCACGAATCGAAATTAATCCTCAGCCAAGCACTCTATCCCATTACAAAGGAGGATATTTCTTTTCATTACAGGACACATAATTCTATCTTTCCGTCCAGTTGGGGAACACACACTAAACTGACACAAAGACGTGGCCACTCTCTTTAGATCATCTTTGTCCCATCGTCCTTGACATTGCTGGACAAAGCAAATTCAGACTTCATTATCCCTGGTCAGTGGAAAATTCCAGATCTGGGCTTTTCCGTATATCCCTACCTCCAGAACGCAATAGACTGATCCATGATACTGTCTGTCTTTGTAGCAAACTAATTTTTCCACTCTCCAGGTCACCTGTATTGTAGTCGACTCTCCCGCCTTGACCTATATACATATGCGCTGGTCAATCCGTTGTGTTTTATCCTTCTGTTTCATTAACCCTTCTACTCCCTGGGTATTCGCTGCATACAGTCGTCGATCTGGGATTCACTAACATGCAGCATTTCATGACAGGTACTGAGATATGGAATGTTATATTGGGACAGGCAAAAGTAAACAGACTATAGTACGTCTTAGGGCAGTGGTTCTCGGGGAGGTGTGGGGGGGGGGGGATTTTAGAGTGTCCAAAAAAAGGGGGGGCGGGAATTAAAATCACAGATTGGCAGACTCAAAATGTCGTCAGACACAATATTCTAGTTTTATATTTGAGCACTTTGTTTGATGAAGCACAATTTTCTGGCATTCTGGTGTCGTGTATTAAATGACAGTTCTTTGACGTTTTAACTGTTTGTTTAGTGTAATATGATTACTTTGGTGTGTTAATAAAATATTGTGAACATAAAAAAAATGCTTTTATTTAAGTTTTAATATCCATCAGCATATTTATATGGCAATAAATGTATAAAACTACACTATAAAATCAATCGATGCTTGTAAAGGTTACGTACAAATATGTAAGTAAATATGGATTTTCAAGATCATAGGCGTGTTATTTTGAATGCACCTTTTAAGGCTGAAAATTTCGGAAACGGGGGAATTCTTCTTTCGTTCACTGGAAAAGGGGGAATAACATTCTGACATATGGTGAAAGGGTGCATAGGTAAAAAAAGGTTGAGAACCATTGTCACAGGGGATTAAATTTCTGGTATCCGTGTCACATAAAGTTATCTTCGTCGCTGAGAGGGTTAATTCGTGTAGACTTTCTCTACTGCGGCCAGGTAGTGAGTTCATTGTATACGATGGTCAGTCATTGGCGGACTGAGTGTAGCAATAGTGGTTATCTGGACTAAACGTTCGTTAATAGTTTTAACACATTGTCTAATAAATGCAGTTTGATTTGGTGTACGGAGACAAACTTCAATTCTTTCTTCAGCTGATCTTTCAAGGGGACGACGAATGAAACGAAGACATGAACGACTTAAAACATGCATTGTTGCTGAGCCAATTATCAGAAATAAAACCAAACTGACACCTTCTCCATCTATTAAAGCGTTGTTGTCTCCGTACAAGAAATCATATTGCATTTATCAATGCAGTGAGAGTGCTAAATAACGTACATAGTTAGAACGGAAAGACAGCAAATCGAGTAGCCGAACATATACCAGTCTTTATACATTCGTATACAGCGAAAGGCAATACAATGCCCTCGTGGATTTCTCAACAGATTCATAAACTATAGCTGATTGATTGATTTAGGAACCAACATCACAGCATTCGGGGCATTACCATAAGCGCTCCGTCCCCATCCTCAGCAGCCAGCGAAGAGTTCCAACACTAATAGTACCAGTAGCATTCTGATTATATGTCCATCTCGCCTTTCCTCTGAGCGTTGATCGTCGGCCAGATCCCCTCGCCACCCCTCGCTGTCGCATTCTTGCCAGACCATGGTGATCCAATTGCTCCTCCGAGGTGTACACATGCTCCCACAAGGTCGCAACCACATCTGCTTTGTCATGCATCAATACTAAACCAAGTTTTGCCGAGCCAGCCAATCTGTCCGCCTGTTCATTCCCCAGCACACCAGCATGCCCCGGAGAAAAGATCCAGACGATGCTTGTCACCCGTGACTTCCGAAGCGAAAAAAAAAGCTATAGCTATATTGTCTAATGGTGGTCTCGAGGTATGGTGTCCGCCTCGAGTGCTGGAGGTCCCGGCTTCAAGCCCCGTTGTGGAACGGAATTTTTTCACGTGAACTTCTAGTAACAAAAAGTCCTTGGTCTCTTGGTAGTGAGATCGGACGCCCGTGTGTGTTGTTGCGCACGTAAAGAAATCCCTTGGTAGCTGGAAATCAAAAAAGAGTATCCTAACGGCGCTGCCCCGGCAAATTTGCGAGTTAATAATCTACCCAAAGTATTTCAGGATCCTCGCAGGTGCTACGGATTTCTTGCACTGGGCTGAGTTTCTCCGGACTGTCCTGTGTTAAAATCCCGAGAGAAGACTGGACTCAACAAGCACATCTTTAAACTTATTATCTGTTGGGATTATTGACTGACTTTGGTCTACACTCCTCTCTTCTGTCTTCCCTTCCATATATCTATTTCTTTCTCTCTCTCTATTATTCCCTCAACACATACTCCGACAACAGTTCCTTTCAACGATAAGATAAAAGATTTATTAATAAAAACTATGTCTGGTGTATGTATGGATATTGTCTATGTAGTTTGTATGTTCTTCTAGTGTGGCTGCCAGATAAGATGTTGATAGATAGTCTCCGTGGTTTCTCTCGTCTCTTCTCTCAGCTAGAGTACAGGACATGACATAGATACAGAACGGTCTCACCGTGACAGCTCCGTCTGCTTGAGTCGGTAGATATATCCGTTTTTTGTAATGAAAAATGTTCACCACTGTATGAATGTATTTAACCCGATCACCATATGCTGTCAGCGTACAGAATGTTCTTTATTATCTTATAGCGTTCTTAATTCCATCCTGGAAAACACATCGAGTTTCTATTGTTCTCTATTTTTGTCCTGTAAAAGTTCTACACTGGATAGTTCTTAATTGATATAGGCACTTTGTATGCACCTTGCAACTCTTACGATACTGAGTAATTTGAGTCTTTTTTCTTTAGTTTGTAATGATCTCTATTTTCCGTTCTCTGTCCTCCTGACTTATTAAGATGCCACTTCTTTTCCTTCCTTTCTTATGCACAAGTGTCGTGCGTTATTACTTTAAAGTGCTTTCTCGTGGGTTATCAACACTGGGTGATCTTGACCACAGCCATCTGTGTAATCTCTTAGTTGATAAGTCCCGCACTGGTATGGAAACCTGTGTGATATACATTTAATAATGAGATCTGTGTCTGCTTCCTCTTCTCTCCTATGTGAGTGTCTTTTCCTCCAGCCGAAATGAAAAGGCTTCCGAAAAAACCCACTCTGACATAGGATAGAAGATTCACCTAATCGTCTATACTATTCCTACTAATAGAAAGTAATGTTAAATGCACTTCACACACATCTATATTCATATCCTAAACTATATCTAATATCTTTATACCTTATTTAGGCATCTATGTTCCTGGAATCGAAATAACACTTAGCGAATAACACACTATTATCCCCTCTTTCCATCATTAGGGACGTGTATTTCTATTCCCACTCAAGAACATATCTCCTTCAGGTCAGTTTGGAACACACACTAACTTTACACAAAGAATTGACCCTCTTTATATCGGTCATTTGTGCCGCATAGTCCTTGACATTGCTGGACCTCTCGCATTCAGACTGCATTATCATTGTTTAGTGGAAAATTCCAGCTCTGAATCTTTTCCGTTATTCATACGTTCAGACAGCAATCTGCTATCCAATAATACTCTCCGCTTTTGTCGCAAACCAATATTTCCACTCGGCAGTTTACCTGTCGTGTTGGCCTCATTCTGGGTCTTGACCTAGAAACACATGCGCCTGGTCACTCCTTTGTTAACCCTTCTCCTACCTGGTTAGTCGGGTATACAGTCGTCCATCTGGGAATCGTTAACTCTTCAGTATTTTCACTACAGAGGCCCCCTCTTAAGAGATTAGACCGCGTCGAATCTTTCTCACTGTAGGTTTGATTCCCATGATCCACAACCCTAGTCTTCTTCCTCCGGAGCTGAATGTCTGGATAAAAAATCTGCTCCTACATTCTCCTTACCAAGAGTATTCCATTGTGAAGTCCAGTTGCAGCAACAACGTCCATCACATCCACCGTGCGTTGAGCTTCTGCGAAGTAGCTATTAACATCACGTGTTGATGATATGATTGGATCCTCACATGGCTCACTTCATTATCCAGTAGGCGCTCTAATTGACACCCTACTATACTACTAACGACTGAAACTAGTGTTGGCTCCTCGCTCCTGTACGTTCAGTCGACCTACTTTCGACTTGCGTCAGCGACGGCTCACAATACAAACGGATTGTCCCATCCTGATTGTAACACTGCTTCCATGTCCTCTTGGTTTCCCCCGGCTTTTCCTCTGGGGATGTTCCGCCTCGTCCTCGTCGGACCGAGTCGTCTTTCCCAAACCTCCTGGGCTTTTGCTTCCAGGACCATCTTGGGCGATATTGTATCTGGTCAGCCAATCTTTGGTTGGAGTCCTGGGTAATTCTCGCTTTTCCCGACGTTACCCACCCCTTCTGAACTTGGTTACCGGTGAAACTTTCACTCTTGTCCTTTCCCTGACTTGTGATTTCCCTCCTCCTGTCGTTGGGTAAATCTGACCTATCACGTACTGTCCCATAGGCCCTCCTATGTTGTACTGGCGATCTCTGGTCTTCGTCTGGACTGGTAACCTTTGTCCCAATGGCTGCCATCACGATAAAGTGCGAAGCTTTGCTCCCGGATCTCTCCTCATATTTCCTAATGAGATGTCTAGGGAGATTTTTCTTCTCTTCCCCGATCCGTATTTTGTAGATGTTCTTGGACACCACCTTTTCCACAGGATAAGGTCCTTTCCATCCTACTTGGAGTATATTGGTCTCTGCTGGACTCCACACTTCCACTTTGTCTTCCACTTTAAGAGCTAGTTTCCTCTTAATTCGCTTGTTGGGTGGTGCTTTCTGGCACTCCGAACAAGACTTCACCCACCGGCGTACATCTCCGGTCATTCCTGGCCAGCAATAATGGCCGGATATTTGCTGCAAGGTCTCTCTGACACCCATATGTCGATTCTCGCCTATGATGTGTCCACTCTGAAGAATGTGAGGACGGTGGGTCTCTGGAACCACCCACTGCTCATGCAGGTTATCTCCCCTCCCAGCTCTCCGATAGAGTAGTTGATTCTTCAGAAAGTACTGTCCCCGTTCTGGTGGCTCAGCACTTCTTTGCAGCTTCCTGTAGCAAGGATGCAACGTAGTATCCTTCCTCTGGGCAGTATGCAATTCTCCTATCCCTGAGTTGTCGCATAGTGTCTCTGCCTCTTTTTCCTTCCCTTGAGATCCACTGACTACTGTTCCCTTGTGGGCTTGCTGTTTGGGCATCCCCAAAAAGACATATTTCGTGCCAATGATCATTGGAAATAAGGAGTCAGATAATACAGCAGCTGGAATAATGCCCGTGACGTACCTGGATTTAATCTCCACCTTGGCGATTGGCAGCGTCATGGTAACAGCACTCCTCATTGCCGGCTGTATCTCTATGGTCTCCCCTGTAAATTGGTCTGGGCTTACTAAGCTGGCGTCCACCACCGCTTCCCCATCCAAACCGGTATCGTAGAGACAAGCAACCTGCTGGCCATTGACTTCAATAAGTTCAACCACAGGTGGTCTCTCTTGGTCCTGAGTGTCTTTCATCTCCTTGACCGTTTCCTTGCCTTCCTCTTTTGATTCCTCGAGGTTGGTTATGCAATTGGCGTGTTTGGCCTTGCATCTGCAGTCCACAGTATTATGTGTTGTCGACTGGCAGTGAGTGCACTCTGTTCCCTTCCTAGGTTTCCCTGTGTCCTTTTTGTTCCTTTCTCCTTCGCCGACCTCAGCCTTGTCTGTGATCACCGATGTAGGAATCACTTTGCATGCTGCGAAGTAAGAACTTTTAGGTTTCGATCTGCAGTCTTTTGTGTTGTGGGAGGCCGCCCTGCAAAATGCACACCACTTTTCAGACCACTGTCGTTTCGCTTGAGAATTCGAGGTGCTCTGGTTTCCTACCTTCACCTTCTCTGAACTCTCCTCTGTGTGCTTTATATAAGGTTCCCCTTTTTCTCCTTCCCAGTTTTTATGTTTCTTTTTCTCTGGTTTCTCCTGACCTTTGGTTTGTGTACTTAGTTCCTCAGTTTCACCATGTACTTCCACGAATCGTTCCGCCAGCTTATTCACCACATCAATCCGTTCCGCCCCTTGTTCTCCCAAGAAGGTTCTGAGAGGTTTCGACATTTGCTTTCGCATTTGGTCTACCACCATCATCTCTTCGAGACTCTCATAATCCCTCGTGAATTCTGCCAAGTCCATCCATTTCTGGAGATAGGATTTCAGCCTCAGACTGTAGGCGGCGAATAGTTCTCCCGGCTCTCGTCTAGACGATCTAAACTTCTTCCTATACGTTTGTGCGGTTATGTCAAAATGTTTCATCAAAGCTGCTTTTAATTCCTCGTAATTATTTTCCTGTCCTGGTGGTAAGCGTGTGTACACTTCAAATCCCGAACCGATTAAACCCTGGGATAGTTTAAGAGCCCATCTGCTCCGATCCAGCCCCATAGCGACTGACATTGCTTCGAAACGAGATGCGTACTGGTCAAAGCGTTCCTTAGACTGATCGTAGACAGCTAAGGGAAACTTCATGGCATGGTAACCATGTCCACTCATATGGGTTGCACCAGGTGAAGAAGAATTTCCTTCCACTCCATCTATTTCTCCCTTAGTTTGTGTCTTGAGCTCCAGTTCTCGCATGCGGTATTCATGTTCCCTTATCTTGTGGGCTTCTTCTGCTTCCAACTGGGCTCTTCCGCTCCTCCCTTTCCGCTTGACGAACCTCTCGCTCTCTTTCTTGTATATAATCAGTTAGCTCGGAACCGGCTAAACCAATTGCCTCCCCGTTGGCCCTCAGTTCGGCTGTAGTTACTTTAGGAGTTGCCATAGTTACAGCAGATAAGTCAGCACGTTGAGTAAAGACACCTCAAGGCAGTAAAGAATACTCACTATAAACCGATAATCTACCTAGAACCTATATCATTTATCTATATCTATTAATTATTATAAATCTCCAACACCACACAGTACATCACAACCACTCTCTCATCCACAAGAGGAGATATAGGATAAAGACTTATGTAGACGTGTGACCGTGTGATTAGGTATGTAATGTGTCTTACCACCTATCCACATTCACTCTGTCTGGAACTTTCTCACTGCAAAGTCACCAGCATTAATGAAATGTTTCTACCATAAATGTAATGGCACCATATATCCAATGGACGTCCTTCCATTAAAAGTCATCAATGTATACTTCTATTTATTCCAATCAGTATGTCCCAACATGTAGGTACTCCGCTATGCCTGTGCCAATATGCAAGTACCCCTTTATGCATATGCCATGTTATGCTTTCAGGTCATATGGGTATTATGTATGTACGTATCCCGCTCGCTCCACCAATTATGTCCTGTGTTAAAATCCCGAGAGAAGACTGGACTCAACAAGCACATCTTTAAACTTATTATCTGTTGGGATTATTGACTGACTTTGGTCTACACTCCTCTCTTCTGTCTTCCCTTCCATATATCTATTTCTTTCTCTCTCTCTATTATTCCCTCAACACATACTCCGACAACAGTTCCTTTCAACGATAAGATAAAAGATTTATTAATAAAAACTATGTCTGGTGTATGTATGGATATTGTCTATGTAGTTTGTATGTTCTTCTAGTGTGGCTGCCAGATAAGATGTTGATAGATAGTCTCCGTGGTTTCTCTCGTCTCTTCTCTCAGCTAGAGTACAGGACATGACATAGATACAGAACGGTCTCACCCTGACAGCTCCGTCTGCTTGAGTCGGTAGATATATCCGTTTTTTGTAATGAAAAAATGTTCACCACTGTATGAATGTATTTAACCCGATCACCATATGCTGTCAGCGTAACATGAATGTTCTTTATTATCTTATAGCGTTCTTAATTCCATCCTGGAAAACACATCGAGTTTCTATTGTTCTCTATTTTTGTCCTGTAAAAGTTCTACACTTAATTGATATAGGCACTTTGTATGCACCTTGCAACTCTTCGATACTGAGTAATTTGAGTCTTTTTTCTTTAGTTTGTATGATCTCTATTTTCCATTCTCTGTCCTCCTGACTTATTAAGATGCCACTTCTTTTCCTTCCTTTCTTATGCACAAGTGTCGTGCGTTATTACTTTAAAGTGCTTTCTCGTGGGTTATCAACACTGGGTGATCTTGACCACAGCCATCTGTGTAATCTCTTAGTTGATAAGTCCCGCACTGGTATGGAAACCTGTGTGATATACATTTAATAATGAGATCTGTGTCTGCTTCCTCTTCTCTCCTATGTGAGTGTCTTTTCCTCCAGCCGAAATGAAAAGGCTTCCGAAAAAACCCACTCTGACATAGGATAGAAGATTCACCTAATCGTCTATACTATTCCTACTAATAGAAAGTAATGTTAAATGCACTTCACGCACATCTATATTCATATCCTAAACTATATCTAATATCTTTATACCTTATTTAGGCATCTATGTTCCTGGAATCGAAATAACACTTAGCGAATAACACACTATTATCCCCTCTTTCCATCATTAGGGACGTGTATTTCTATTCCCACTCAAGAACATATCTCCTTCAGGTCAGTTTGGAACACACACTAACTTTACACAAAGAATTGACCCTCTTTATATCGGTCATTTGTGCCGCATAGTCCTTGACATTGCTGGACCTCTCGCATTCAGACTGCATTATCATTGTTTAGTGGAAAATTCCAGCTCTGAATCTTTTCCGTTATTCATACGTTCAGACAGCAATCTGCTATCCAATAATACTCTCCGCTTTTGTCTCAAACCAATATTTCCACTCGGCAGTTTACCTGTCGTGTTGGCCTCATTCTGGGTCTTGACCTAGAAACACATGCGCCTGGTCACTCCTTTGTTAACCCTTTTCCTACCTGGTTAGTCGGGTATACAGTCGTCCATCTGGGAATCGTTAACTCTTCAGTTTTTCACTACACGGACTCAGGCTTGAGTTAGGAGTATAAAGGTGCACTTATGGGTTACACTCGTGTGCTGTGATGTTGATCCGTCGACTAAACTAAACTTAACTGTCTAATGTTTAAGGAGGGAAACGTCATTTGTGACCCACAGGGCCGATTGGAACTCGGTCAAGCTGACACCTTGGCCAGTCCGCCACTGCTGTCAGTTGGACTTCAATGTTGATTTCTCGTCCAGACAACAATGACAAACTGTTAAATGTAAAATTGTATAGTCAGCCATGAACAGCCATTAGGTGCTGGTGGTGATAGTAAAGTCCTGCACAGGACAAGCATTTTGCTATGTATCACGTTGACTGACACTCGCAAACCGAGACCTTTACTCTTTTGACGATTTGGCTATATCACGCTTGGCAATGTGATTGCGCAGAAGGGTATTACATAACTGTAAAAAAAATGTACATAGCAAAAAGTCGGAGAATATCGGAGAACGCCGGAGCACGTCGAAGAAAAACGTAGAAGATCGGAGAAACTCGGACAATATCGGAAAACATTAAAGAATACCAGAGGGCGTCGGGGAATTTCTGTAGCAATATAAAGCAGAAGAAAATTGGAGATCACTGGAGAACTTTTTGTAGCCACGTTATTAATAAGGTTAATGATGTCATTAGAATGTATGTGGGCTCTAAGAATGCAACCAGCTGGGAGAGTTTCAGTCACTGAGTGTATCATCATCATAATGTGCCATGCCGATAAGCGTGAGCGATCATGTTTCTACATCCTATATGATCACCAACTTCGTGGATCAGCGCAAGGATGTTTTTTCTCGACTATGCCATGTGACCAAGCCATCTAGATATTTCCCTCTCTTTCTTCTTGTTCCCCCCCCCCCTCCCCCACGCCTTTCTCAGTCTTGCCAGTTGTCATCGAGTTCTCCAGTTTATTTCTTCTCATAACGTACCCAAAAGCCTTGACTGTCTATTCTAATTTCTCTAGTCAGTTTACAGTTTTAATTTCTGGCTTTTAGGATTTGCTCATTATGTTTCCAGTATGTCCTTGGTATCGTGAGTGTATAGTTTAGCTTTAAGAGTGTATGTTATCTAATCTGGTGTGGAGTGGCATAGAAGTTCGGACGTCCCCATGGAAAACGGGTACTACGTTTTATTTGTTTTCCAATCACACTACATGGCTGCATTGAAACAGCCTGTATCACAACATTACCTTGTGGAATAGCGTCTGGTGTATAGTCGATGCCTTGATTTCTTTGCACGACGAAACATGTTGATAAGCCGCCTGCAACCTTTCTGCTTCGTGAACTGAAAATACTTATATCAAGTGAATCAACGGACCCAGGAAGGCTGGATACGATAGCCTACAGGCAGATCAAGGAGAGAGTCCGGCCTGACTCAGTCATCGTTAGAATACAGCCCATTAATACACTTTCCAAGCATCTTCAGGATATTATGGCATGCCCATGATTGCTGTGCCCGCGAAGCTAATGTGATCAGTGCTGCGTGGTCAAAGCTGAATGGTCAGCAGAGGTGTGGCTTATAAGGGCAATGCAAGAAATGCTACCAGAAATTGGCGAAAACATAATTGTACTGGGTCCGCCAAAAACGATTACCATAAAATGTCGTGCGAAGTAAAGGCAGGCCGCGTGATATTGACCACGTGATGCATCGAGTGTCGGTTGGTCTATAACAATATGGGGCTAGCACCATTTACAATAACTACACTACAAACATTCACTAATAGATACCTGTGTAAAATATAATAAATAGATTAGAATTAGAGAATCAACCATGCGGGGCTCATAGAGAGAACTAGACAAATACCAGTGAAGTAGGAGGTGCACAATCACCGCTGGCGCTGGATAGGCCATGCATTGAGAAAACCTGAAAATAGTATAACTTGAAAGACCTTTGTCTGGAATCCGCATCGTAGAAGCAATAGACAAAGTCCTAAATAGATCTGGAGAATAGAAGTAGAAACATAATTTAATCATATTTAGTAACTTGGACTGTATGGGATATCTAAAGATAGGATGCATGAGGTGAGTTGTTTGAGTGCCTTTGTCCCAATGAGGGATAAAGGGTAAGAGGAAAAGAAGAGAACCTATTCATCTATTACCTTTCAAGGCATGAAAAAGGCCTTTTACTTTATTTAGTAGTAGTTACATCTGTAATCGTTGTTCCCCTGCTGAAGTACTAAATTCCCAACGCCTCGCGTCTGCCTCGCCCATGCGTGTCAAAATTTGCAGACCAGCGGAGCATCGTAGTTCATCGTTTCTTATTTTAATGTTCAACTGTTTAATGTATTGTTTCGTTGTCATTTTCCCCCGGAACACTGCTCTCGCTTTACTCTAATAGCAGTTGAAGCCGTCCTTCTTTCATGTCTGTCATACCCCTCTGTCATCTCTTGTTATCTTATTAAAATCAGGCTACACTTGAAAAGAAAAAGTGCAATTCTTGACCTAAAAACAGCCGCGTAACAGATCATTATGTTGGTCTGGTTTGGTACGTTGGTCTGGTGTGGTATGTTGGTCTTGTTTTGTATGTTGTTCTTGTTTGGTATGTTGGTCTGTCTTTGTATGTTTGTCGGGTTTGGTATGTTGATCTGGTTTTGTATGTTGCTCTGCTTTGGTATGTTGATCTGCTTTTGTATGTTGTTCTAGTTTGGTATGTTGGTGACAACTGGTAAGATCGAGGGGAACAGATCAAGGGGAAGACCTAGAAGCAAGTACCTGGATGGTTTGGCCTTGTGGCATGGTCGAGACAGAAACACGGAGCTTATCCACGACTCTGGTAATCGAGTGAGATTGCAGAACATGACCGCCCACGCTTACCGGCATGGCACATGATGGATGGATGGATGTTGGTCTGATTTGGTTAAAGATTACTTCCAGTACACATGGGTCTGTTCACAGTTGTTCTACCTAACCGGTGCTTCTATATACAGTTAATTAGTCGACTAGATCATCCTCATTGCACATCGAACCATTCAGTCCATAAGTGCTCGGATCCCCTTCTCAGCAAATCCCGCAGCATGTAGCGGCTAACGACACCAGTTCTGTATTGGTTTATCAATCTTCTTTGGCTTCCTGCGTAGTGTTCTTGTTTGGCCACCCCTCTTTTAATTTGCTGATCTCGCAGTCTGACCATGGTTGTAGATTTACAGTCATCACTTGGTTCTCGCAAAAATCTTAGTTCTCGTAGAGCATTCAGAGTGTCAGACTGGTCCATGGCGCGTCCGCCCTCCACAGTAGCCTTACCTGCGAGCTTGTCAGCCCGCTCATTTCCTTGTACTCCTGCATGCCCTGGCACGAAGATGAAACTAATCTTTGCCAGCCTAGACCGCTCCAGAGACAGCAACCATTCTCTTCGGATCCACCCATCTCTATCCTCTTGAGCATGCTCATTGAGTCGCTAAGGAAACATGCCCTAGTGAATGTCTGTGTCTCGAGCCATGTTATTGCTTTACTTACTGCCATGACTTCCATAGTCAGGCTACTTGTGGTCTCAACAAAAGCACCAGAGTCCTCCTTCACAATTCTCCCTCCGGCCTGAGCCGTAAAGACTCATGAGCTTCTCACATGTCGGACGACCGACCCATCTGTGTAAATGACAGCATCACCGTCTAACGAATTCTCGAAAATCAACGCTTGTACTTCCGCCTCCACAGCAGCCGGATTTTCTTGTCTGCATTTTCTGTCTAGTTGGATGCAAACTGAAAAGGACGTACAGAAATATGTTGGCACTTGTACCCATTTCTCGCCAGGTTCTAAGTCCTCAAGTGAACACACCTGTTGAAGAATGTCTTCGGCTTGACCCATCCACGACCATCCTCCTTTTAACTTGCTGCCCTTCACCTTCCTAATTTCACTATGCAGTGGATGTTGTGTGTTTGCGTTAACTCTGAGGTAGGCTAGTGCTCTGCAAATTTGTATTCTGTCTTCGGTGGTTGAAAAATTAAGAAAGTGGCGCATCGCCCTGCAAGCTGTATCTCTTGTACATCCAAGAATAATGTGCATAGCTTCGTTCTGCATCCTTTCCATCCTTTCTATCTACTTACGACTGAGAGTCAGGATCGCCATCGCATACTCCAAAACAGACATGATCAGCCCCTCGTATAGAAGACATAGAGGGCTGCAGCGATCCAACAAAGGAGGAAAGGACTTATCTTGAGTTCAAGAAGCTGAAGCATTACAAAATCAAATGGTGCTCTGTTGTACGCATCTTGAAGATCAATCGCTGCAGCAAAGGTTTCAATGCCCGAGTGGAAACCTTCATAAACATCATGGGCGAAAACTGCTCCATTGGTCCAGGTTTCTCTTTTTGGATGGTACTGTCCCAGGGTAGGTGGGAAAACACCTTGCCTCTCTAGTGGCTTGATATTTTCTTTTCTGGCAATTAACTTCTCCAGCAGCTTGCTTATTATATTCTGCATGGTCATTACTCGGTATCTCTGAATTTTTGTATATGTATATATATATATACAGTAAATACTGTGAGCTATAGACTGTGTAGCCGGTGAATTAGCGTGGTTGCTATGAAACTGTGCTATTAATATCATAAATACTGTAAGACGAGGGTCCAACATCTGCACTCGCCGTCTCGCTATGTGAGGGAAAGACTGGCGGCCTATTTCTCGGTGCATTCAGACCTGCACAATGTGATGGTCCTATTGCATAACAGACCCATTGTTTTCTGAACGACCGACGCCTCATACACTCTAGATCAACTCAAAGCGGCCTGCTTCCAGGTGGCCCGCATCTGATTTCGAAACCTCAACTACGTAAGTCGGGTTTGTGAAACGTAGTTCCACTTTCTCATAAGTCACATCGACGAACGGCAAACTACTGAACGTGAACGTGTATAGACAATCACAAACAACCAATAAATAATACACGGGTTGATTGCGACGTATAGTAAAGCACTTACAATTAATTTAACCCTTAACTCTTAAAGGGTGTGGACTTTTGCTGCAGGATTTTTCTTCTTGGGTTTTAATTTGATTGTTACAGATTATGAGTTAATTATTTCTGTGGTTGTCAAAACCATGTTGTCATAAGTCCTATCACGTGACATTTGTGGATGAAACACGGGGATTTGAATTAGGGGAAGAAATAACATGTTCCACAGAAGTATCCAAGCATGAACAATTCAAAACACGGTCCCAAACTTTGGCCTTTCGGCGAATTGTAGTTGAAATCAATCAATCAATCATGTGCCATGCCGGAAAGCGTGGGCGGTCATGATTCGCCATTTCACTCGATCACCAGAGTCGTGGATCAGCTCAGTGTTCCTGTCTCGTCCATGCCATGTGGCCAAGCCATCCAGGTATTTTCCTCTCGGTCTTCCTCTTGGTCTGTTCCCTTCGATCTTGCCAGCTGTCACTAAGTTCTCCAGTCCATTTCTTCTCATAACATGTCCAAAAAATTTTGACTGTCTACGTCTAATTTCTCTAATCAATCTACGATTTTCATTTGTCTCTTGTAGTACTTGGTCATTGGTTTTTCTATCTGTCCATGGTATTCTTTGCATTTTCCTCAGAAACCACATTTCTGCAGCCATCAGATGTTTTTCAGCTTGACTGCACATTGTCCAAGTTTCACATCCATACAAAAGAACAGGCTCTATGTATCCCCTCAACACTCTTTTTCTCGTTTCAATTGACATCTTTTTATTGGTTAGAATGTTTTTCATCTTGCTAAAGGCTACTTTCGCAATGGCGATTCTTGTTCTAATCTCTTCAAGGCATCTGCCATCAGATGTTATGACTGTTCCGAGATAATTGAACCGATTCACTTGTTGAAGAATATTCCCATTTACTTGTATATTACATTGTGGTACTTCGTTCTTCCTTGTGACGACCATAACCTGTGTCTTCCTACAATTTAATTCCAACCCCAGCTGCTCACTGTGTACAACCACAGCGTCTACTAATTGTTGCAGATCCTGTTCATTGTCTGCAATCAATACTGTATCATCTGCATATCTAATGTTATTTATGTTTCGTCCTCCAATGCTGATTCCATTTAGGTCTTCTACATTTCTGAAAATATTTTCACTGTATAGGGAAAAAAGATCTGGAGACATTACACATCCCTGCCTAACACCTCTCTTAATAGGTTGGTATTGTCCTACTTCATTATCAATTCTTATGGCAGCTTGTTGTTTCCAATATATGTTTTTTATAAGTCTAATGTCTTTCCCATCAATTTGTAGATCTGCAAGCATATCCACAATGTTGACATGTCTAACTCTATCAAAAGCCTTTGTGTAGTCAATAAAGCAAAGATGTATATCCTTGTTTACTTCTAAAGCACGTTCAATAACTGTTCGCAGCATATACACAGCATTTACTGTACCCTTTCCTTCTACAAAACCACATTGTTCTTCCCCTATTTCAGGTTGTATTTTCTTCCTCACTCTTTGCATGATAATTCGTAACAAAATCTTTGTGATGTGACTCATTATACTAATTGTTCTATGTTGATCACATTCTAAGGTTCCTGATTTCTTTGGGATTGCAATAAATACAGAATTACATAATTCAGAAGGTATATCTCCAGTATCATATAATGTGTTCAGCAGTCTAGTGACTTGTTCTAGACCAAATTCTTCTAAAGCTTTAATCATTTCTGTTGTGATGTTATCTGCACCGGGGGCCTTGCCAGCTTTCATATGCTTAAGAACATTTTGAACCTCCATCTTTAAAATTGCTGGTCCTTCATTATTAAATCTAATAGCATACTGTTCCTCTCTGTTATCATTATACAGGTCTTTCACATAATCTGTCCAGACATGTAGAATCTGATCTTTTTCTATTATGATTTTGCCATCTTTAGTTTTTAGACAGCCTGTTGATGTACTTGTTCTTTTATTAGTAAGCTCCTGAATTCTTTTGTGTACTAATTTGGTATTTTGACTGTTGTGTTGTTTTTCAATTTCTAAGCACTTTTCCTCAAGCCATGATTCTTTTGCCTTCCTACATAATATTCTGACTTGTCTGTGAATTTCTTCATATTTGGCAGGATTATTTTTGTTGAGTCTTCTTGTTTCCATTAAGTGTAAAATTTCCTCAGTCATCCATTTCTTACGACCCACCTTCTTTAATTTTGGAATAGTTGTTTCTGCAGCCACATTGATTGAATTCTTTAACATTTCCCATTGATCATCCACATCCTGGAATAGGATCTCTAGATCAGACAATATTTCAAATCTGTTCTGTACTTCTATGTTGAATTTGTTTTGTATTTCCTTGTCATTACTCAATGTACACAAATCATATTTAGTGTTCCCTGTTGTATACTTGACTTTCTTCAACTTTATCCTCAATGTTCCTGTGAGTAATCTGTGGTCACTATAACAATCAGCACTGGGAACTGTTTTTGCTACTGTTAGGGCGTTTCTAAATCTTCTGCTAATGAGAATGTAGTCAATCTGGTTTCTAATCCTGCTATCAGGACTCCTCCATGTCCATAATCTTCTAGGGTGTTGTTTGAAATAGGTGTTTCCTACAATCATTTCCTGTTCTTTTGCCCACTCTACTAGTCTGTATCCTCTTTCATTTCTCTCTCCTAAACCATAGTTTCCTACTGTGTATCTATCCCCTTGATTTCCTACTTTTGCATTGAAGTCCCCTATTATGATGTTTATTTCTGAATTTTTACATTTCTTTAAGGCAGACTCTATGTCATTATAAAATTCCTGTACACTATCTGTAAGATCGAGGGGAACAGATCAAGGGGAAGACCTAGAAGCAAGTACCTGGTTGAAATATCCAGCCGGAAAATAATGTCTCATTTTTTCGGATTTCGACGCAGGGAAGACGACCAATTGTAGTTAAAATATCCAGGCGGAAAATAATGTCTCATTTCCGGATTTCGACGAAGGGAAGACGACCAATTATCAATTAGCACAGTGACTAGCACAGTTGCCTGGCGGCCTCGTGGCCGTGTGTTCGCATTCCCATCGACGAGAATGTTTTTTAAGTATTGACCTGGGCTCCTAAGTGGACCAGCCTAAATTATGGGAAGTAAATATGGCCTTAGTTATATTGATTACATTACTCATTGAATTCGACGAGTCTATACAAATTTTATACTCGAACAATATATTATGTACGCCTCCGGGGTGTAGAACGGTACGTCAATTTTACTGACCTGCCTATGACTATTATGTCTTGACGAGTCTATCTTGCGGCAGTATTTCTGTTGTACCCCAATGTGTGTGCTGTTTGCTATTACAATGTGGAATATTACAACACTATGAGTCTTTGAGGTTACGCCTATTAATAACCTTTAGGCGTGTCTGGAGGTGTGCTCCAACATTCTTTCTTTAGATTAAAGCAATTAACCTTTACTTATAGCAGGATGAGACCTAGCTGGACTGCACCGTCGAGAGCCGTCGGCTCCATACCACTGTCTGTCTTGTTATGAGTCAGTAAGCACTGGGACTTTTGGGCTTAAGAATGACACTATTAAAAGAATCTTGTATAGGAGTCTTGTCGTATTATGAAGAAACAGAAAAAGGGTAGACAGACGCTTAGGAACGTTTCTAAGAAAGAGAAAATATGATGACACGTAATGTGAATAATACTAAGAATGAACAGTAGAAAGAAAGAAGATGCATTTTCCGTGTGCTTGCTTACCAGCAAACATTTTTGGACTTCGACAAAGAAATATATTTTCTGTTTGTTGTTTGTATGTATCTTCCAATTACACCTTCAGTTTAGAACAGTGGTTTTATTTTATACCGACCCTATGCAAATTCGCTAAAGGAATTCGTGGTGATAAGTATTTATGGTATCTTTTCCTGTGGTATACAGTCTCCCGATACAGAGTGTTTTGTCCCCTCACCCACAATCTCTATGTACTGAATTCCCTTGTCCACTTACCTACAATCTCTAGATATAGAGTGTCTTGTCCCCTCACCTACAATACTTATGTACATACTTCTCTTGTTCACTCACCAACGATCTCTAGGTAAGGAGTGTCTTGTCCCCTCACCTACAATACCTATGTACATACTTCTCTTGTTCACTCACCAACGATCTCTAGATATAGACTGTCTTGTCCCCTCACCTACAATACCTATGTACATACTTCTCTTGTCCACTCATCAACGATCTCTAGGTAAGGACTGTCTTGTCCCCTCACCTACAATACCTATGTACATACTTCTCTTGTTCACTCACCAACGATCTCTAGGTAAGGACTGTCTTGTCCCCTCACCTACAATACCTATGTACATACTTCTCTTGTTCACTCACCAACGATCTCTAGATATAGAGTGTCTTGTCCCCTCACCTACAATACCTATGTACATACTTCTCTTGTTCACTCACCAACGATCTCTAGGTAAGGAGTGTCTTGTCCCCTCACCTACAATACCTATGTACATACTTCTCTTGTTCACTCACCAACGATCTCTAGGTAAGGAGTGTCTTGTCCCCTCACCTACAATACCTATGTACATACTTCTCTTGTCCACTCACCAACGATCTCTAGGTAAGGAGTGTCCTTGTCCCCTCACCTACAATACCTATGTACATACTTCTCTTGTTCACTCACCAACGATCTCTAGGTAAGGAGTGTCTTGTCCCCTCACCTACAATACCTATGTACATACTTCTCTTGTTCACTCACCAACGATCTCTAGGTAAGGAGTGTCTTGTCCCCTCACCTACAATACCTATGTACATACTTCTCTTGTTCACTCACCAACGATCTCTAGGTAAGGAGTGTCTTGTCCCCTCACCTACAATACCTATGTACATACTTCTCTTGTCCACTCATCAACGATCTCTAGGTAAGGAGTGTCTTGTCAACTCACCTACGATCTTTAGGTATAGGGTTTCTTGTCCCCTCACCTACAATCTTTGTGCACAGAATTGTCTTGTTCACAATCTCCCGATACGGAATACGGTGTATGCTCAACTACAACCTCTATGTATAGAATTGTCTTTTAACCTCACCTACAATCTTCCGACATAGTCTCTTGTCCTCTCACCCAAAACACCTGGTTATAGAGTGTATTATACCCTCACCAACGATGTCTAGGTATAAGTTATCTTGTTCATCTAAAGTCTCCTAGTATACAGTCTCTTGTCCTTTCACCTACAGTCTTCCTGTTTAAGGTGCCTTCTGGCCTCATATACGGTCTTCTGGTATAAGGAGCCGTGTCCCTTCATCTACAACCGCAGAAAACAACACGTCTTGTAGCCAACTACAAAATCCCGAATTAGAACGATGAGTTGTATGTTGCGAGGAGAGGCTGGCCGAGTGGCTAGAACGCCAGACTCTCATTCGGGAGACCCGGGTTCGATCCCTCGGTAAGGTGTGGGATTTTTTTCTGTGGGGGGCAAAAAGAAAATCCTAACCTGCACAGTTCGCGGAGACCCCACGAGCCAGGCGGCCTTAATTCCTCAGGCTGAAAGACACCCTCTGCCATACACCGCAGGTATTATGCTGGCAGTAATGACAGTGACATTTTATGACAGTTGTATGTTGCCAGTTGTGAGTGAAATCCAATAATGGATACTGGGTAATGACATGCTGAATAAACTGGAGAAAACATAATTGTGACTTTTGGAGAATAATGTTGAGAATGTCGTGGAGAAAGAAGAAAACAAATGCCGAGTTATTAATATCCGCATTTGTTCTAGATTACTCAGGAAAATCACAAAACAAAACTGACAAATTTAAAATTTACATGATATATCAGCAGATGAGGTTTTGTTGAATCCTCGGACTTATGTGGGGAACTATATGCCGGCTCTGTGGTGAAAAGGTTACGAATGCAATTCACAATTAAGCATGCCATGAAGCAAACCGCCTTGCGATGGTTTCCATGCAATGACTTAAGTGCCGGTCGTTCAGAAAGCAGTGGCAAACTACTGAAAGTAAACTTGACTAGGAATCAAAAACAGTCATAACATTTTGGAGTTGACTGCTACGTCCTGCTAAGGATATGCAACCAAAATTTTTAAAAACTTTATTTTATTAGGCAAGAAAGACCTACAATACGCCTACAATACCACGCGACAAATACAAATATAAGCAATACTAACTTCATAAAAATACTAGCAGATACGATTATAACGTCGTTATATATAATGTTTAAGGCAGACCAGACATCTGAATGAAGCAACCAAGCAGCCAACAAACTAGAGAATGGATGAACGAACGAACGAAATAACGAATGAAAGACCGAAGGAATTAATGCTCTAATGAACGAACATACGCGCACCTACGACAAACAAACGAACGAACCTATTTTAAAAAGGTTAAAAATTGAATACTCTGGCCAGTGTAACACTCCGCTCTTCCTGAAAATGAAGAATAACCTATTTTCTCCATGCCTCCAGCACAGAACGTTTTCATTATGCTTCTATCATATCTTAAACACATTCTTCCATTTTCCTAAACGCGTGCAAGATTACAGTTTGTCTTCTAACTTATTCCAGTAGCATTCTGTAGCATTAAATAACGAACTCAACTGATGAACAGCAGGAAAATATGTCACCTCCTTAACCTTTAAGCCCTTATTTTTTTCTACAAAAGCTTTTGTTCCTCTTTTAGCCATAAAGCGTAGCGCAAATTAAATTAACGGGAACATAGAACAGAAAACAGCTGCCGACGCTATTGATTTTCGATAATAGAGCTTTGAATTATATCTCTCAGACGTATCATTGGGGAAATGAGGAATGTCAGGTGAGTTATTTTAGGAAACTATATGAGTAACTAAAATAAGTCTAGACAAAGACACAGCTGCAAATGTGGAATCCCCGAGGTCGTCAGGATGGTAAGAAAAGAGTTAATAAAGTGGCACTGCCTATGTGTCTGCAAGGCATACTTACGGGGAACCCTAGAGGCCATCATCTGGTTAGAATGCAACACCATCAGCTGTCAGAACTGGATCTACAAGACAGAAGATCTTATAAGAGAGCCATAGGACGCCCGAGAAGAACATGGTTTGACGATATCCGAGAAATTGTACAGTTACACTGAGTGACACTATACAGTGCCCCTCATCAGCCACATGAACGACAAAAATTCCTTCCCGCGACGATTCACAGCAACAGTGACAGATGATGATGACAGAGGCCATCATTATTGTAACGTAATGAAAGAGTAACCTAAGGTTGTTGTACATGTCTGCAGTGAATACTTACGGAGAACACAAAAAGCCATCAGGATGGCACAGTAAAGAACTGGTACACTGGCCGTGTGTATTCACCTGCAAGGCCTAACTTTTTTGGGCTAGGCTGACCTGGGACCTCAGGTCAATTGAAATAATGAAGATTTGAAGCTATGGCCACCACGTGGGAAGGCGAGCATGCTGGCCACTACCCTACCGTGACTACGCCCCTAAGTTAGGTCGGTCATATTGTCAGAGATGGAACCCAAGACCGATGTGGATATGTTATGTAATAAACCTTTGCTGCTACTATAAGATATTTAGTAATAAATCGTTGCTGTTACGATACGATATGCTCAGTAATAAACCTTTACTGTTACAATACGATATGTTCAGTAATAAACATATGCTGTAACTATACGATATAACTTGCTGTTACTACACGATATGTTCTGTATTAAACCGTTGCTATTACTACACGATATGTTCTGTATTAAACCGTTGCTGTTACTATACGATATTTTCTGTGTTAAGCCGTTGCTGTTACTATCCGATATGTTCTGTAATAAACCTTTGTTGTTACTATACAATATGTTCTGTAATAAACCTTTGCTTTTACTATACGATATGTTCAGTAATAAACCTTTGCTGTTACTATATATATATATATATATATATATATATATATATATATATATATATATATATATGATATATGTGTATGTGTGTGTGTGTGTGTGCGCGCGTGTGTGTGTTTGTGTGTGTGTGTGTTAATAAACCTTTGCTGTTACTATACGATATGTTCAGTAATAAAGCTTTGCTGTTACTATAAGATATATATGACCCAATTAAAAAGCTCATTATACCCGATGTGAAGTGTCATGAAGAGATTAGAGCAAGAATCGCTACAGCGAAGGTAGCTGATTGAAAACATACTGACTAATAAAAGGATGTTAATTGTAACTAGAACAAAGAGTATGGTAGTGCTACATATAATATATTGACGCTATTCTCCACTTTTGTATGGATGTAAAACTTGATCAATGAGAAAGAAACTGGAAAAAAAAAAAACATCTATTGACAGTGGAAATGTGGTTTCTGAGGAAAATGCAAAGAATACAATGAATAGATAGATAAATCAATGAGCAAGTCCTACAAGAAGCAAATGAAAACCGTAAACTGATTAGAGAAATTAGACGTGGACAGTCAAGGTGTTTCTTGGGCACATTATGAGAAGAAATATTCTGGAAAACGTTGTGACAACTGGCAAGATAGGGGAAAAGAACCAAGGGAAAGCGGGGAGGTTAATATCTAGATGGCTTTGCCACATTGCCAGCTCCATGGCGAAGGCGTTACTGATGCAGTTCGTAATCCCACATACCCGCGTTCGAAACACAGCTACAGTGGATTTGGCCGCAAACCGTATTGCGTTGTTTGTTTTTTTTTAAGAAATGGTATGGGTGCTGGACGTTCAGAAAGCAATGACAAACTACTGAAAGTAAACTTCCTAAGAGATCACAACAGTAAAATATGCTGATGTTGACTGCTATGTTCTGTAAAGGGTATGCAACTAACTCTCTTTGCCACATGGAATTATGGAGACAAAAACACAAAGCTAATCCACGACTCTGGTGATCGTGCGACATGGCGGAACATGACCGGGCGCGCTTATCGGCATGGCGCATGATTTTAATGAATTTTGAAGTTAGCAGTCGTACTGGCATAGTCAATACTGCACTTACTTACCACGGCAGGCAGCAGCATCCCAGCAGTATCAGATGAATTTTGCTGACCCATACAGCTCTAGGAGGGAGTAGCTCTAGAGTAGCGACTAAAGTTCCTCCCTTCCCATTTGTGGTCTTGTGTTCGAACCCCCGTTGAGGCGAATTGTGTGCATTTTTAAAAAAAATTAATTGACATGTAATTTCAGGTGGACCCAGCTTAAAATGGGTACGAGGAAATTACCTGAGAAGTTAAGGGGGGTACTGTGATATTGACTACATAAGCCACCGAATGCCGACAGGTCTATTGAAACAAGGGAAAACCATCACATATCCGATACGGCTCCGGGAATCTAAAATGATCGTTTATATTTTTTGTTTGGCTGGGATCTACCCACCTTCATAAAGTGGGTACCGGGTTGTGTTCAGAGTAGTGTATGCTAAGAGTTGGAGATAGATTTTACTTGTTATCTCTGTTTTGAATATGTACCCACCAATTTGCTATCTTACTTAATTGACTTCACTCCACCGCAGTGTAAATTCTTTCACTGATTCACTGCTAGAGGATAATGCATGGCCAAATTTGATCTCCCATTTGGACAGAAGGACGATATATCGCAATACTAAGATAATAGTGTTATTTGTTTTGTTTCGTGTGTCTTCAACAATTTCAACACTCAGTGAACGGAACTTTACATTATAATACTTGTTCATTTGATTGTGTGCCATTGTTGGTCCAAACCTGCTTTTTTGGTTTGGCACTGAATTAGTTAAAGGTAAAATTCTCCATTAAGTGACTATTTCAGTTCCATGCACATTTATCCTACTTTTTCTGAAAGTGTGCTAAAGTTTGCTGCAATGGATCTATTTTAAGTCTGGTATCAAAATAGGCAAGATAGTTATGAATAAATAATAGTTCTCTAGACATTTCATTAGTGGGACTCAACACGACAAGTCTGAGTCATGAAGAAGTGTCACAAAAGGGGCGTGTGACGCAGAGAATTCGCGACGCCCTGTCTGAGCGAAACAAATCAGCAAGGAAGGATATAATTACTACACCGGCAAAATTGTAATATTGAAGGTTTTTGGTTTAGAGATAAAAATGTACAACATTGTAAAGATAAAAATGATGAGCATTTCAAAGATAATATTTTTAATGATAAAAATGTGGAGCAGTTTGGCAACTAACGTGTCACGATAACTTCTTTTTCAGAATGAAGAGTGTCTATTTTGTATGTATGTTTTGGAATGTAGAGTGTCTATTTTGTATGTATGTTTCAGAATGAAGAGTGTCTATTTTGTATGTATGTTTTGGAATGTAGAGTGTCTATTTTGTATGTATGATTCAGAATGTAGAGTGTATATTTTGTATGTATGTTTCAGAATGCAGAGTGTCTATTTTGTATGTATGTTTCAGAATGTAGAGTTTGTATTTTGTATGTATGTTTCAGAATGTAAAGTGTTTATTTTGTATGTATGTTTCAGTATGTAGAGTGTCTATTTTGTATGTATGTTTCAGAATGTAGAGTGTCTATTGTGTCTGTATTTTGTTTATGCAATCCAATACAAATAGGTAGGTTAGGCTAGTTGTATGTTCTTTTACCGGATATTGCAATCAACCGCAGCGTGTATTGCCTGTTTGTGCTTCGCTAGGTATGTTTACATTCAGAAGTTTTCCATTACTTTCTGAACTTCGAAAGCAACGTTAGGCGATCACTCGCACATGGCCTGCGGCTGATCTTGAACCCTCGACACGGTATATTGGGGAATTTGGAAACTGTTCACTAATCCCCAAGCCACAGCCGCCGACAGGGGTATGTTCTAGGATCATTGTCTTCCCAGTAACTGTTAGAACGAACTGACCTTCCTACCCCTGTTAACAGATTCAGTGCTAAACAAAAGTAGGTTTGGTCCAAACAAACAAGGATAGCGTAGAACGGGAAGTGGGGGTGCATCACAGTTATAACTTAAAAATTGTTAATATGATTGCAGACATGTTGTATTAAATATCAAATTAAAGAGGGTTGTAGAGGGAAAACAATTGTATTGATATTTTAACTATAGTTTGATTTATAAGCCCATGGCAGTTACGGGAAGTTTGAATAAGACAATTTTTCATCCCATGACAATTGTCAGCAACGTGCTTGCGACAGGGGTTTCAGGACTCCCCTACTTTTGCACCACACGAAATAATAACTCGTGTCATTTGCAAAAGGAATACAATTTATTTAGAGCTGATTACAAACAAGCTCCGCGAGCGGAATACTTCATTGACAATAAACATCATAGTACGTTACACAGATGCAATGAAGAGGTGATAATGATACTATTAATCACTGAATGGAATCTACAGCCTAACAATCACTATTGTCTATAAACCTATAGTATTCATAAGGAACACGTCTACTCTCTAGCCGTCTCAGTCGCAGTCTGAGCCACGCTTCTAGTTGCGTGTTCAAGCACGGACGTTGCAGCCTCCGTACGCTGGCGAGTCTTGCGTGCGTGGTGTCCCAGCACGCTGGTCAGTTAACTAGAGTAACCTGTACTCCACGGTTACTCGTCGAGGCGAGTTTCCTAGTGTCTTGGGAAACCCTCGCTCACTTACACTCAATGCCCTCTTGGTTGACACAAGTGTGTCCCGTTGTAAAGCTATTTATAGCGCTGGTGTCTCTTCTGTCTGGTGTTCTCTAATGGTCTCTGTCTTAGCTCTATTTCTTATATTCTTAACTCTGTCAACTCTTATCCAGATCTTTGACAACAATTAATTAATTTTTTATTTTTTTTTTTTTTGAAAAAGAAGAGAAATAACGGCTGCAGCAGGATATAACAATAGGAAATAAAAACAGTTTCTGTTTATGGTTTAATGTTATAACATTTTCTAATCTCATGTTTTTCTTTACAAATGTTTGTGTTGTTTCCGATGAAGATTAGTATAAACGAAAGGTCGATTCGTTCTGTCGTACTATAACTTATGTTTTTTTTTTGTGTTTTTGGGGGGGAGGGGGGGGGGGGGGTATATTATCATTGATTTTTACCCCTGTGATTTACTTTCGCCATAGTGGAATTCGTTGTCAGGTATGTACACCCTGTCTGTGTTTAGTATCTCTCACGTTTTCGCAGGAGTTACACGTGCCTAGCTTTGTTTTGTTTTTTTTAAATTTCCTATTAATTTAAAATAGTGTTGCATGTCCTTGGTGGGGGCTGGGGTGGGTGGGGGTGGTCTGGGGGTGGGGGGGGGGGGGGGTTGCGATCATCCTCGGTTAATTGTCTAGGCAATTTTACGTACAGTAGTTTGCCTTTAGCAAGATGAAAAACATAATGATCAATAAAATGATGTCAATTGAAACGAGAAAAAGAGTGTTAAGGTGCTACATAGAACCTGTACTTTTATATGGATGTGAAGCTTGGGAAATGAGCAGACAAGCTGAAAAATAACTGATGACTGTAGAGATGTGGTTTCTGAGGAAAATGCAAAGAATACCATGGACAGCCAGAAAGACCAATGAACAAGTCCTTCAAGAAACAAATCGTAAGATTTTCGTAAGAAGATCGTAAACTGATTAGAGACATTAGACGTAGACAGTAAAAATTTTTGAGCATTTTATGAGAAGAAATGACTTGGAGAACTTGGTGAAAACTGGCAAGATTGAAGGGAAGAGACCAAGGGGAAGACCTAGAAGCAAATACCTGGATGGCTTGGCATCGTGGCATGGTCGAGACAGAAACACGGAGCTGATCCACGACTCTGGTGATCGAGTGAGTTGGCAAAACATGACCGCCCACGCTTACCGGCATGGCACATGATGGATGGATGGAGTTTGCCATTGCTGTTTGAACTAGAAATCAACGTTTACGTCCAACCTAATTCTGATGTAGGGGTTTACACCTCCTACGGGCTCTTTGGCACAATCCAGCTGCTGGCGATTTGACAGCAAACCACCTCGCGTTAGTTATCATACAATAGTATGAGTTGCGGTCATTCAGAAAGCTATGGCAAACTACTCAAAGAAAACTTACTAAGAAATTACGAAAAGTCAAGAAATTGTGGGGTTGACTGCAACGTCATGTAGAGGATATGCAACTAAGTAACCCCAATGTCAACGCACGGGTAGCTTAAAATGAGCGCTCTTTTTCTTACGGCCACATCGACGTCTACCTCTGTTAATATTGGCTTACAAATAGTTCTAGTCGTGTCCCTCCTGTTACAATCTTGTCTGGGTTGTAAAAGAGCTGCATAAGTTACACTTGCTGATGGTAGATTAGGACACACCCACGACTTGCACACCTTCAGTAGGAAACTCATGAAACTGACAAGAATGAACGAACTCAAGGTACAACTAGAGATTAATTAATTATAATGAGAGGATTAGACACAGCTGTTTATTATCCCCATACCCTTTCAATATTTATACAGAGAAAATGACCAAAAAGATAGGCAGAACATCAGGAGTCGACACTGACAAAGCATCAATACACAGAATTATAGTATATGATTATATATGATTATATATTATTATATTATTATATATTATATCAATACACAGTATTATACACAAGATACGCAGACGGTACAGTTCTATCGGTCTGGACATAGCAGTGTCTTCAAGCAACGACAAGTTCACCACATAACGATCGACTTCATTGCACCGGGTTCAATCCCATTTGGCTCGAACTTCTTTCCGCAGAAAACGTTGCACAGAGCACGGATTCCGTAGCTCCAGGGACGACTCCCGGGAGTCTCCAAATACAATATTCCTCTTGTGAACCCAAAGATGAAGTCAGAAAACGAGGCCATGAGCTTCATAGCTCCTGGCAGACAGCTTGAACACTTTGCCGTGGTAACTCCCATTAAACAATACAAAAGAGAAAATATATGATTGTGAATAACTAGTATCAGCCACTATTGGAAACTGCAGCAAATGGAAAGATGATTGAACAAGTTAACATTTTTACCTCAGACAAATAATAACCGACTCTGCAAGTATAAGAAAGAAATCAGAAAGAAAATAGAAATTGTTCAACAGCGGCTCAACAATATGAAACAGCTTCTCATATCTAGACAAATAAATTATACAAGTAATTGTTAGCTGATTCAGTTAGTTAGTTGCATATCATTTACCATCAGAATTTTTTTTCTGTTGTGATCTTTTGGAAAGTTTACGTTCAGTAGTTTGCCAGTAGTTTGCCACTACTTTCTTAACGACCGGCACCCATACCATTTCGTAAAAATCCAACGTAAGACGGTCTACTGTCCGTAACACTTTCGCCACGTAGCAGGCAACTTATTCTGTGCCGAATGATAATATATTGCCAAATGTGACTTCCCATGTGGATAGAAGGATGATATATCGCCACACTGGGGTCATCGTGTAATTTGTTTCATTCCACTATCTTCTGCAATGCCAATGTTCATTGAACGGAAATTTATATTATAATACTTGTTCATTTGATTTTGCACAATTTCCTCCTATCTATTTTAGTCTTTGACACTGGTCCAAACCTACTTGTTCTCTGGCATTGAATCAGTTAAAGAATGTGCTGGAAGAAAAGATTGATTGATTGATTGATTGATTGATTGATTGATTTAGGAACCGACATGACAGCATTCGCGGCATTCCCATAAGCGCTCTGTCTCCATCCTCGGCAGCCAGCGAAGAGTTCCAGCACCAATAATTCCAGTAGCAATCTGATTATATGTCCGTCTCACCTTTCCTCTGAGCGTCGAGCATCGGCCAAATCCCCTCGTCATTCCTCGCTGCCTCATTCTTGCCAGACTATGGTGATCCATTTGCTCCTCCGAGGTGTACACGTGCTCCCTCAAGGCCGCAACAACATGCATCAATACTCCACCAAGTTTTGCCGAGCCAGCTGGAAGAAAAGAAAAAAAAACAACAACAACAGACTCAGCTTCTTGTTGAACAAGGCGCATACCCATACACGGTAAAGGATCCTCTTTACACGTCGTTAGTCATATTGGGTATACAGTTCTAGCACCATATTTGTATGGACCAGTGTGTTACCCATCACCCAGGCAGCCTTTCTTTCCAGGAATTATGGTATCCATTTTAGTCAAGGTAGATCTAGAGAAAATCATGGAGATAGAGTAACATTGGCGTTAGTAAAATGACGGTTACACATTTGCCACAAGAGATGTTAACTTATGCAGCACACGGCAAATTTTGTTCATATGCAGAACATGCGAAATTCTGTTCATATGCAGAACATGCATTTCTTATGGCTTATACCAGATCAGTTTGAGAACAAATTCGATACAAACTCAAGCTGCCTGCTGCTGTCTTGAGTACATTCACTTTGACGTCCGTAGTTTTACGTAGGAGAAAAAAACACAATACTGTACTTGCTATAAATGTGTGACAGGAAACTGAAAGTTGTACTTTAGGTTTTAGAATACCCTTTAAAGCAGTTGCAGCAGTATACTAATGTCAACATTTACATGGGCACTTTACAGATAACATGTAACAACTACAACAAGTGTTTGACCATTCGCCATAAAAGTAAACTTCTTACAATATTCTTACAATGACATTTCATGGTTTGTAAGGAGATTTTTCAAATTAAACTATTACAATCTACGTCGTTCGCATATTTGTTTCAATAGAAATGGAACATAAAGCTGCTGCAGTATAGGTATACAATATACTTGTCAATATAAACTCTATAAACATATATGCTATAGTGAAATAATACAGGGACATATTTATACACGTGAAAGCATGGATATTTGGTTAGCAATCAAAACTGTGGATACGTGGGCATAAAGCCGGTTCTTTTTTTGTTTGCCAAAGCGGCAGTCTGGGTTCAATGGCCTGAGACAGTTTTCCTTGTATCCCCTCGCTTATCCTATCTTATAACGCGTTTATCATAGTTGACTTTTGTAAGCAAGGGAGAGGAAGGGAACTGGACACAGCTAATTCAAGCTATGATTTAGATCACTTGAACATCTAGACATTCACATCCCTAGGGGGAGGTCAGCACGGCGGAATGGATAAGTCAGTTCTCTCTGAAACTTTCGGTGTGCTGATACCAAGGTAGCGGGCCCAAACCCTTCAACGGTCATTTGGACTAAAACCTACAACGGTCAGTTAGACTAAAACCTACAACGGTCAGTTAGACTAAAACCTACAACGGTCATTTGGACTAAAACCTACAACGGTCAGTTAGACTAAAACCTACAACGGTCAGTTAGACTAAAACCTACAACGGTCAGTTAGACTAAAACCTACAACGGTCATTTGGACTAAAGCCTATAACGGTCAGTTAGACTAAAATGTTGAATTTGTTTTGTTTTTTTTAACTTTGGGTTGATGGACACTAGAAATAGGAAAAGCTAATCTACTTGCAGAAATCAAACCTGTGCACTACAAGCACGAGTATATGGACTACGCTTTCTTTCTTTCTTTCTTTCTTTCTTTCTTTCTTTCTTTCTTTCTTTCTTTTTTCTTTCTTTCTTTCTTTCTTTCTTTCTTCATCTGCTGCTGCTTCTGCTTCTCCACAACCATCACTATTACGCATGGTATCCTAAACTCAAACCGTGTTCTGTGGCTGATTTGAAAAGAACTATCTGAATTACATACTGAACACTACAACAAGTTACATCATGGCATTAGACAGGGCCATCAACTCCTTTCAAGCCGTAGTTTCCAGTCAACAACTCAGAGATATGCCAAGTCACCCACTTTACATATATATCCACATTGGAGAATGATTGCCTAACATGGCCTTCACCTCGCTACCTACATCACAACAGTTCAGTTTCTTGTCGGTGATCTAATCTGACGCTTGAAGTCGTGCTACTTAAATATATTTATAATTGCCAATGATTAAAAAAAAGTACACGGCAGTTATTTTTGTCCCGGTACAGAGTGTACAGTGTGTGTTGCTGTAGATAATAACACATGTTTACTGCTTCGCTGCGGATATCTCACTGTGTCATCTGCAAGTTTGTGCTAAGGGTTACTTATATAACACTGACTTCTTTGTTTCCGATGTAAGATTTTTGTAAATTTATGTATGATTTTTATAACCACCACACGCATGGATTATATATATATATATATATATATATATATATATATATATATATATATATATATATATATATATATATATATATCTTATATATAAAAGGCGATCTCCGTCTGTCTGTATGTCCGTATGTCCTTTATGCGCTCGCGAACGGCCCATCCGATTGAGATGAAATTTTCTACACGTCTTCCTTTCATTCCAGCGCAGCCCACTGTCATATTTTTTAGTGTGAAATCGGCTGCTTACCCAATATTATTTAATTTTCCATTTTTCATTATAATTTCATATATCTCAGGGGACCTAACTCTGTAAAAGTTATTTCAAGGGGAATAACTTTTCTGTATACCTTATAGTCATATTGTGGCATCGTTTTCAAAGATTTATAAACTCTTTGTCCATAGTTATGTACCGGCATATGAGTTATAATAAATAATGATACAATCTTTAAGGCATTTTCAAAGTTTTCATAAAAATAATGCATAATGCATAACATTGTAACTCATCTTTTTATGCTTAAGGAATAAATAAATAATAGTTACCTTATCTCTATCAAGTTTGAAGATTTTATATTTCTTTACACTGTCGCCAACTCTAAGAAGACATGGAACAACTTCAGCCATTATTACATCTACAGGCATATGCGTTATATTCCTCCTCCTCCTCCTCTCCCCTCCTCCACCTCCTACCCTCTTCCTCTTCCCCTCCCCCTCCTCCCTCTCCCTCCTCCATCCTCCTCTTCCCTCTTTCTCCTCCTCCTCCTCCCTCTTCCTCCTCCTTCCTCCTCCTCTTTCCTCCTCCTCCTTCCTCCTCCTCCCTCTTCCTCCCTCTTCCTCCTACTGCCTCCTCCTAATCACTCCTCTTCCTTCCTCCTCCCTTCTCCTCCTCTCTCCTCCTACTCCCTCCTCCTCCTCCCTCCTCCTCCCTCCTCCTCCTCCTACGTCCTCCCCTCCTCCCTCCTCCTCCTTCTCCTCCCTCTTCCTCCCTCCTCCCCCTCCTCCTCCCTCTTCCTCATCCTCCTCCTCCCTTCTCCTCCTCCCTTCTCCTCCTCCCTCCTCATCCTCTCTCCTCCTCCCTCCTCCTCCTCCCTCTACCTCCTTCCTCCTCCTCCTCCTCCTCCTCCCTCCACATCCTCCTCCTCCTCCCTCTTCCTCCTCCTCCCTCCTCATCCTCCTCCTCCTCCTCCCCCTCCTTCTCCTCCCTCCTCCTTCTCCCTCCTCCTTCTCCCTCTTCCTCCTTCTCCTCCTCCCTCCTCCTTCTCCCTCCGCCTCCTCCCTCCTCCTCTCTCCTCCTCCCTCCTCCTCCTCCTCCTCCATCTCCCTCCTCCTCCCTCCTCCTCCTCCTCCTCCCCCTCCTCCTCTGCGTTCTTCTCCTCCCTCCTTCTCCCTCCTCCTCCTCCTTCCTCCTCCTCTTCCTCCTCCTCTTCCTCCTCCCTCTTCCTCCTCCCTCCTCCCCTCCTCCTCCTCCTCCCTCTTCCTCCTCCCCCTCCTCCTCCCCTCCTCCTCCCACCTCCTCCTCCCTCCTCCTGCCTCCTCCTCCCTCATCCTCCTCCTTCCTCCTCCTTCCTCCTTCCTCCTCCTCCTCCTCCCTCCTCCTCCTCTCTCCTCCTCCTAATCCCTCCTCCTCCCTACTACTCCTCCTCCTTCCTCCTCCCTCCTCTTCCCTCCTCCTCCTCTCTCCGCCTATCTCTTCCTCCCTCCTACTCCTCCCTCCTCCTCCCTCCTCCACCTCCCTCTTCCTCCTCCCAGCTCCTACTCCTCCTTTTTCTTCTTCTTCTGCTGCTGCTGCCGCTGCTCCATTTACCCAAGTTAATTGTTGGGGAAGATGTAAAGATCTTTCAAGTGCTCTTTCTAATGCTTTTTGTAAGTTGGTCTTCGTTTATCTAAGGTTGTTCTAACTGCAACCAATAAATGATTAGACAGACAGACAGACAGACAGACAGACAGACAGACAGACAGACAGACAGACAGTCGGGAACGGGAACTTATATGACTACTTATATGAATTAAATGAGATGCTCCCCATCAGGGGCTGGGCGAAGCCGGGCCGGATCAAACAGACAGACAGACAGATAGACAGACAGACAGACAGACAGATAGTCGGTAACGGGAACGGGAACTTATATGACTACTTATATGAATTAAATGAGATGCTCCCCACCAAGGACTGGGCGAAGCCGGGCCGGGTCAGCTAGTATATATATATATATATATATATATATATATATATATATATATATATATATATATATATATATATATATATATATATATATATATATTCATTCATTCATTCATTGGCACCTTGCCGTCTTGACAGACGATAGTTTGTGCTTTAAAAGGCATAATAACTTTTAACTATGGCGGTAGCGAGTGTGACTGATAAGGCCAATTTGCGCTGTAAATGTCCGTTCACAGTGGGTGCATGTGAACACGTGGTCATTTCCACCATCATGCACCATCTTACGTCTCAAACGCTTGGTGTGTGACTTTTCTGCAATAATTTTCTCCTTTGACTTTATTCCATTTCTGATATTTGCCCTCCATGCAACACGTTCAGCGGCGACTTGCTCCCAATGTGCATTATCAATGCCTGTATCAATCATGTCCCGCTTACACACATCTTTGTATCGTAGTAGAGGCCGACCCTGAGATCTCTTACCCATCTGTAATTCACCAAAAAAGATATCCTTTGGTATTCTACCATCATCCATCCTCCTAAGATGTCCTATCCATCTAAGTCTACGAAGACTGAGCATGGAATAAACTGTCACACAACCTGATCTTTCCAATACTTCAGTATTTGTGATTTTGTCTTGCCACTTAATACCAAGAATTCTTCGCAGGACACCGCATATGAAAGCTGTTTAAGTTGTTCTCTTGGTGTGAGTAAGTTGTCCAGGTTTCACTGCCATAGAGAAGAGTACTAAGGACACAGGCTTGATAGACAAGGACTTTTGTTTTGGCAGTAAGCTTCCTGTTCTCCCAGACTCTTTTCTTAACCTGTTCATTGTTGTTGCTGCCTTACCAATCCGGATGTTGATTTCCTGATCTAGGGATAATTTGCTATTTACCACTGATCCTAGATATGTAAAATGGTCTACTATCTCTAGTTCGGCGTCGTCAATAAAGATTGATGGTACCCCATGTGCACCTTGTGACATAATCTGTGTCTTCTTTTTGCTAATTGTTAAACCAAATTCAGAACAAGCATTGGAGAATGCAGATAGTAGACATTGCAATTCTTCCTCAGAGTGGGTCGTAACTGCAGCATCATCTGCAAAAAGCAACTCTCTGATCAGTACCCTCCTAATTTTGGTCTTAGCCTTCAATCTCTGAGCATTGTAGAGGCCGCCATCTGAGCGTGAGTGAATGTATATACCACCATCCTGATCATGAAATGCATATTTCAGTAGAAGTGAAAAGTATATTCCAAAGAGGGTGGGAGCTAGTATATATTCAGACCTTAGTTTATTCCACCTAAATATAAATATAATATTTACACATATACATATATCTGTATATATATTAATATATGTATATAACCTTCATATCTGGCCTCTCTCTTTCTCTCTCTCTCTCTCTCTCTCTCTCTCTCTCTCTCTCTCTCTCTCTCTCCTCGTATACCCTCGTACCCCATTTCTCTATCTCTATTTCTCCCCCTCTCTGTGCTTCTAACTGCCCTCCCTCTGTGTCTGACTGTTGATACCATAAGCTATTCTTACACCATATTTGTGATGCTCTATCGGTATTATGTGCCCTGTCAACTGGTGTAGGCATTCATTCTCTTCATAGATCTCGATCCCCTTTCTTCTTGATCAACTCTGCTGATGATATTTCTCCATGCCATTGTCTCAATCCCTGCAACACCATTTATTTTATGCCTCTGCCTCTTTTCCCATTGATCTTTTTAATTGTCGCATTGTACCCTTATGTTCTATGTTGACTGAATACATCTTTAATGTAATCTAATCCTCGCCATCACTCATTCTATATGATTTTCTCCTCTTTGTCTTCTTAATGTTGTCATTTCTATTTATGTAATATCTGTGTTCCTACCATTCTACTTGTTTTTTCATTGGTTATGCGTCTTCATCTGTTCATATTTTCTGACTGGGGCCTTTATGTTTGCCCATCATTCCCTCCCAGTAATTTACTGTTTGTACCATTATTTTTGTTATACTATCTTCCCATGCATCTCATAATTTTGTCATCAGTGTTATAACATCTTCATCCCGTAAGGGAATCAGCCACATCATCGCTTACATCTATCACTTAATATATATAATGTCCTTAGATGTCCTACCCCAACGAGCAGGGCAGTAGCCAAGTTCGAAAGTTAGAGAGAGCGAGGATGTAACCGCGTGCTTTCCAAATTAAAATGATCACCCATGGCTGTTATAGCACGTGTAATTAATCCATTCACCATGTGATCATCCTTCGTCATCTCACACGACCACCTACATTGTGATCTCGTCCCAATTAGAGCATGTGGCCAATCCATCCAGATATTTATTTGTCTGCATTACCCGTCCTCTTTTCTCGTTAATTATGCCAGTTGTCACTAAGTTTTATAAATTTTTTAATTTTAATTCCTATTAATCCCTGCACACGGCAGTGTCTGTGCAAAACAACCCCACACATAGCGGGTACCAAGTGGGACCCACTATATACTTGGCGGGACGGTCCCTTAAGAAGATTTGGCTGAACTTCATTCTATCCATCCTTCAAGGAACCGCCGCTTGTCTTCTGGGAAGGCCGACTAATTTTCGTCACAACAAAACGTCAGTTGGTAACCATACGACACACATAGAAACTCACGGTGTCGTAAAGTGTAGCGCAAATCAAATCGATGTTAATAGCCCTCCACTAACGTGTTCTCTCTGTCCGTGAGTGTTCACACAAACTTGCCTCATCCTTTTCCGTCGTTCTCATTCTTTTGATATTGTATTAGTCTGTGTCACTGTCAGGCGGGCATAATTTATCATTCACGAATGGAATTAAAACCACACGTCCTCGCTGTCCATTACCCATACACTCGCTGTCCTGTACGCTATTTCTATCCCCTCCAGAATAGCTACTCTGTTTCTTTCACACATTATTTCTCATTTTCCCCTCACCATTCTCCCTTCTATTTTTGTGTACAACTTAAATCAATCGTTTCTTTTATGTTAGTCTATTCGTGGCACTCTTTCTAATACTGTTTTTACTTCCCCTTCTTTCCTTCTGATTCTTTAACTATAAAGATGGCCTGCTCCACCATGTATTTCACACTTGCCCTATTGCCTTGAATTATTGTTCTCTTTTCACGCAAGACGTACAGGGAAATAGATAGGATCATACAAATGTAGGACTAGCACCATAAGCCAAGGTTGGCGACTTCAGCGTAGTTGATAGTGAGCTGTGCTAATGTCATAAGCACCGTCCGTCTCGTGTTCGAAGCCTGAGCTCGTCGCCTGCCAACAGTGACGGAAAGATTGGTCACCGTGTCCTTCTTGCTCTCAGACATTTGAAATTTAATGGCTCTATCACATCACAGGCGCATAGGAGAAAACTGCTTGGGGGCAACTTCCAGTTTGCAATGTTTTCTTTTTTCTATGTGAATGTAACATGCAGAATAGATCACTGATGCGCGAAAGATGATTGGTTGAGGGGCCGAATGTAAGACGGACGCCTCTGTGCCTAATTTGTGGCCATTTTAAAATAAGGTTCGTTCTTTTGTTCTCTGACTACATGCCGAATACACATCAAACCTTGTGAAAGAGTTCGGTAGATACTGTAACTGTGTGACTGAGTTTGTTGGGCGATATGTGTAGTGATTTATGTGTCCCTTCTGTGGAGCTTGTTCATCTGACGACACCAAAGAATACTCAATTAGAAAGACTCTCCAAGATTTTGGGAACATTAGAAAACTGTTGGAAAATAAACACAAAACTAAAACTGACTTAGATCTTTCGCAAAATGAGATACGGAAGACTAACATTGGAAATACTTTATGACAAAATCCAGAAGGTAAGAGGGGACATCCATGACACAACAAGAGAGAGCCATGTAAAGACAAGTGTCCAGACTTACCAGAGCTGAAGAGTTGCACGCAAAAAGGGGACACTGAAATGAAATGTTTAGATTGTGTCCACATAAGTCTTTCGATTCATAATAGCATCATAAAATTGCACTTTTTCGTCAAGGCTGTGGCTCAGTTCATCCGACTTCATCAGGGGTTTATAGGGTTTGCTTTCCCTAGATTTGACTGTCCCCAGTCTAACTACAAGAGGTTTGTGCCTCTCATCGTCTGTTCCTATCTCTTAACATGTGCACCATGGTAGACCCTACCAGTAGCTTTGCTACCATCGGCATAGCTCTTGGGGGTCATTGGGGCATGCAAACCCCTCTACAACTGCAAGGGTGAGTAATACAGATGGGAGTCCTCGGAATTACTAACCTGACGATGAGGATAATATTGATGGTGAGGTAGATGATGATGATGATGATGATGATGATGATGATGATGATGATGATGATGATGATGATGATGATGATGATGATGATGATTATGATGATGGTGGTGATGATGATGATGATGATGATGATGATGATGATGATGATGATGATGATGATGATGTCGAAGAGTGTTAATACAACCAGCAAGCAAAACCACTTGAACCACATGTCTAAACAGACCTTATGATTGCTATCTGGCCAGGTCTTATAATCGCGTCTATGGAACAGTCGTGCACATAAACGGTATTACATGACCCCAGGGCGTTTCGCATCGAGTCAACAAATGCTGCCCCAGCCAGCTATAACTGGTGCAGTAGTTCAGCTGGGGTAGTTTATGACTTCTTGTGAATTATACCCTTGCCTGTTCGCATAAATTTTGCTTCAGCTTAAACTTTCTCAAGGTGTATGCATATCTGTGTCACTTAAACCCTTGCATGTTTTCTGGTTTATTCATGTTTTGTTTCCTGCCAGAGCTCTGTAATAAGTCTTGAACTATTTTCTGTGGAAGATATTATTAGCTTAGCAATGAGTTTATCTAGCATTTCGCAATTCTGTAACCGCGTTCGAAACACATCCTGCAGACGATTTGGAAGCAGACAGCCTAGCGCTGGTTTTCATACAACGGTATGAGTGCTGGTAGGTCAGAAAGCAATGATGAACTACTGAACGTAGGCTTGCCTAAAAAACGCCAACCGCCAAGAATGCTGGGCTTGAATGCTATGTCATGTAAAGGATTTACAGCTAACTTAACTAACCGTAGCTTATGAGTTAGCTACTGCAGTTTCACAATCAACCGAAATACCGGGTCGAGGGTTAGGAATATGCCGCATTAAATGTGAATCAAGATCGCTTTGCGTTGATTTGCTATGATATGATAATTAGTAGTTCAAATATGATGGCAAACTTCTGCATGTAAAATTTCCTGGTAAATCACAGTTGCAAAACCTTGCAAACAAGACACGCAATTAACTATTTAACGTCTTGAAAAAAGTTTGAAAATATCGTCCATCTGTAACTAACTATTCGTAGACTATGTCATATTTGTATGGCTCAAACATCACCCTACATTTACCAAAATGCACTTCAAGTGGCGCAAGAATTTTGAAACTACACGTCTGGCTGAAGTAAAATAGATTTCTCATATTCCATTCCAGTATTTCTGCAAGTCCAAGCCGCCTCAGTGTAGTGGCTAGATGTTCGCCTGCCGGCACTGGGGTCTTGGGTTCGAATATGCATTCGGTTGGATTTTAAAAATTTACTGTGATTGGAGACTGTGAAAATGAAACATCTAATATCCCTTATTGGAGATTGTTGAGAATGAAATATCTAAAATCCGTGATAGGAGATTGTTGAGAATGAAATATCTGAAATCCGTGATTGAAGATTATTGAGAATTAAATGTCTAAAATCCACGATTGAAGACTGGAGAATTACATATATAAAATCATTGGAGGAAATATACCAACCGAAGACTTATCCGTGCGAGTCAGTATGTGCAATGCTCAATCATTCGTTGATTGCCTTTTAGTATACTTCTCCACATATGTGAAGCTTCAGGTTTAGTTTTGCACACCCTTCTGGCCTCTGGGCTCGAAGATGAGAATGGGAAGGGTGCAGTACAGTCCGCATGGAGATGATGCTGTGGTACTGTGTCCAGCGGGAAGTGCCTGCTCCAAACACCTCACTCCGATGTTTCCTAATGCGCCACTTGTGTTAAATTCTTGATGACTGTTTCCCAATGCGCCACCTGTGTTAAATATATATATATATATATATATATATATATAATATATATATATATATATATATATATATATATATATATATATGTGTGTGTGTATATACAGCATACGTAAACAGAAGTTTTAGAATGAGAACAAAGTAAGCTGCCACAGCCGAACCGATACACAGACATCCATTGTGTGTCTATTTGTAAAACCTCATTGAGTAATGGGATTGTTCTGTTGGACTAAAATAGAGCCAACAGTATACAAGAGATTAGGAAACTCAAATAGTCTGAAACAACAGGGAAACATTTTTACAAAAGGCAAGAAGATTACAAAATCGGTTGCGTAATTATTTGGCACTAAATAAATAAATTAAAAATGAAGCAGATATGAAGAATTTATTTTTCAGAAACCACTAACAGTAGTTTGCATAATTTGTTGCTTTGCATCTCACCAGGTGCAACATGTAAATTGTCCAACGGATTTTTATGGCTTCCTTGTTTACATTCACTAAGGGAATATGTTTTTTGTTTTAAATTTCTGAAACGCCGACCACCACGGTGTATTCATCGTTGGCTATGAGTGTTATATACTTTGAATGTTATCGTCTATAATTGTTATGGTATTTTGGGTGGTATGATCTATGAGTGATATCGTATATCAGTGTTGTTATCAATAAAAAAAAAGTTAGTTGCATATCCTTTACAGGACGTCGCAGTCAACGCCATAATGTTTTGCTGTTGTGATCTCTTGGCATGTTTACATTCAGTAGTTTGCCATTACTTTCTGAACGACCGGCATCCAAACCACTTCGTTAAAATCAACGCAAGGCGGTCTGCTGCTAAATCGCCCGTTCGTAACCCTTTCGCCATGGAGCAGGCTTATTATCTATAAGCGATATGCGTGTTATCTTCTAAGATGTTTAACATCTATAAGTGTTTTCATATATGAGTTATCATCTATAAGTGTTTTCATCTGTAAGTGTTATCTTCTACGAGCTTTATCATCTAAAATAGTAAACATCTACACGTGTTATCATATCTGAGTGTTATCTTCTGTAAGTCTTACCGTTCATTAACTTATTCATAACGGTTGGTTACAACATTCGTGGGTCATCTTTTAAGAGTGTGATAGAGCCGTTGCATTTTTAAAAGTCGCTTAAAAGTCGACGGGGTCGACTTCATTGCACCGCGTTGTTAACCCATATGGCTCGGTCTCTTTCCGCAGAACTGAAAGCGTCGCATAGAGCACGAACTCAGTAGCTATAGCGACGACCCCCAGGAGTCTCCGAAAAATTTCACTTGTCAACCGAAGGACGCGGCCCGGAATCGAACCCACAACCTTTGGAGTCCGAGTCAAACTGTTTGATCACTTCGCCACGGAGACTCCGCAGACATGAATTAACTGAGGAATAGACGGCTAATCTTTCTCTCACTGAGCTGGCCTGGAAGCCTCGTCGGTCAGTCGTGGTGATATTATCAGCCTTATTCTCTATCAACTTTGCGCCCCTAGACATACATGCACTCTGCCATAACTGTTGACAATAAGGCAGTTACGTCACTGCGCGCCAGAAACGAACTAGATACCATCTGTGTGATGGCAGTATACTACCTGTCATACTGGAGAGAGAGGAAGGAAATATGACAATTTATCCGATAAATGGTTCAGGGATTCTTCTCACAAACGATATCCATGCTCTAGTTGATTATCTAAACGATCTTAAAAACTTGCACCTGCATAAACGCCTTTAAGCTTATCTACACCGAGCAGCAGTGTGTCCACAAATGTTTGCCCTAATTCACGATGAATTTTGTTTTAAAAGTATATTTTGCATCATTATGAAATTATTCCTGCAGGCTTATATTTACTTCCTCCCAAGGAATATGTCTTTGATGGGTCAAAATGCTTCTGGAATCATGGAAAGCGGCGAAATGCCTTTGAATGTTTTGGCGAAAATGTATTGAATTCACGCCAACAAACTTGTTTTACAGTAATGGTCGTCAATTCGGGTAACGACGCAAGGCACATCCGTTCCACTGTGTGATATGTTTCTCATAAGGACATTCCCGTGCAAGAATATTCATGATTGAACACTGTTGTTTCCGTATGAAGACGTAATACATGTCATAATATGCACATCATCTCTGACCCGTAAAATATATATATTGCTGGCAAATAAACATTGGGATTTGCTGTAGAATCTCCAGAACACAAATGTCTTTGTTGGGTGTGCATAATGAAAAAAGTTATATGGTGAATCTGGTAATTTTACTTCACTTGGTTACTGATTTGTGGACATTTATTGGAGAAAATAATATCATATATTAATATTAATCCCCTAGTGAATGTGTTAAAAACTGCCATGTGTTCTATAATATAAATATTATTTATATTTCCGTTTATCACGTGAACGCATGTTCTTTCACGTTGTTTTCTTTGGATCTCGGAAAATAGTCTTTCGAACTAGCTAATGTTAAATTCATATTTGCTGTCCCTTCAAACCAGCATTGAATGACTACCCAAACCTCTATTCAAGCCGACTGCTTCCTATTCATCACGTAACCTACGTACGCAATTTGTTAGTGTTCTTCGCGGGTGTTTCCCTTTCTTGCGCTGTGTCTTTTGTCTCCAGACATCACCTAAGGGAATCTTCGTTGTCACAATAGTATGTCACAAAAGATGGTTGACTTTTAGCAGTGAATATCTTGTTAGCATGTCGTACATCATTGTTATGGGGACGATAAGGAGGATATATGGTAACATTTTCGATCAAACGGGCGTTCCCAAATCTAGGATTGTGTGATGACGCAATAGAAAAAAAATGTAAGTTGTGATTTCGTTACAATAACTAGTTTCAACAGTTTGACTTTATTACAGATGTATTAATGCAGGAAAAGTGAAACTACAGACATAAATTAAGTATTATACAGAAATGCAGAAAGAACTAAAATCTTCACTTGATTTAATTGTGTTGCATTTGAAGAAAGTTTTCTTCGAACCATTAGAACCGTCATTGTGTCTCCATTGCAAGACATTTTAATCACTAATTATTCCTTTATGGCATCTTGAGTGTTCTTTACCTTGCTGTTGTAAATTCCTCCCTTGCATTTCCACACATTATCTCAACCAAAACAAACGTAATCGCAAAGCTTTACCCGCGAAGAGACGTCATGTAATACAAATTTCACACTTCCTTCTATACAACACTGTGAGATCAGCGACATGCTCTCCTCACGTTGACAGCACGATGGTGGAGGTTGAAGGCAGTAACACGGGCTTTCATATGGTTAGATTTTGACAACTATACCAATGATTGTCAACTAGTGATTCAATGGGCATGATCCGAAAGATCGATGCGTGTTCTTTACGCTGACAGCGGACTGAATCGCTGTGGGGTCTTTTGTACGTAGAGTCACCTTCATCTTCATTCCGGGACACGTGGGAGTTGACGGGAATGCGTGATGTGATACAGTTGTTGGCCATGCATCACCTGCAGATTCCCCCCCCCCCCCCTCACCATGCACCGTACCGATGTTATTAACGCCCTTGCCCTTAGCGACTTGTCGAGGCAGGAGGACTTTGACGGCAGTGAATCCACCTCGTTGTCCAGAATGAGAGACTTGGAAGTTAGAATTGGCATGTCCAGACAGGAGAGGCACATCGGGAGAATGAGGGACTTCGTCAACCAACACATAACTGACACTATTAGCCGCCGGACGCTGACGTATATTTTGGGGGTGTAGGGGCGGGGGAGGTATGAGCACCAATGGACTTGTGAGAAATGCAAGAATGATACCCCAATAGATAACTAACTAACGTTTACATTTCTCAGTTCATTGTAAAATCATTTATTAATTTTTGCAGTCAATCAATCATGTGCCATGCCGGAAAGCGTGGGCGGTCATGATTCGCCATTTCACTCGATCACCAGTGTCGTGGATCAGCTCAGTGTTCCTGTCTCGTCCATGTCATGTGGCCAAGCCATCCAGGTATTTTCCTCTCGGTCTTCCTCTTGGTCTGTTCCCCTCGATCTTGCCAGTTGTCACTAAGTTCTCTAATCCATTTCTTCTCATAACATGTCCAAAAAATTTTGACTGTCTACGTCTAATTTCTCTAATCAGTTTACGATGTTCATTTGTCTCCTGTAGTACTTGGTCATTGGTTTTTCTGTCTGTCCATGGTATTCTTTGCATTTTACTCAGAAACCACATTTCTGCAGCCATCAGATGCTTTTCAGCTTGACTGCTCATTGTCCAAGTTTCACATCCATACAAAAGAACAGGCTCTATGTATCCCCTCAACTCTCTTTTTCTCGTTTGCAGTACGATGCATAAATAGATTTATTCGAGGTTTTGAAACCGTCTGTGTACTTACAATAAAAGGCAAACGCCTTGTAATAAAACTCTTGAAAAATCGACCACATTGCGCCAATCGTGTGAACATAATATCGATACATGGATATAAAGAGGGCAGTAATGGTGTTTCTACAGTTAGCTGGCTTCTGGAATCGTGTCGTTTGTTTCGTGACAACATTCCATTATCTGCTTGTTATGCCACCATGGCCATACCTGAAGTAGCCATTCTGGTATTGCAGCAATATGGCTATGCTTGCCTTTATCACAAGGATTCTTAAATATTAGTTGTACTGGGGAACTTCTTTGACAGTTTGTCGAGGTGAAAAGAAATCCTTTCGTAGTAGGTGTGCAGTCTAATGAAGCTTTTGACCGTCTCTCTGTTGGGGCCTACGGTTGCCTCTTCGTCGATGCTTCTGGGTCTATCCCTTTCAGTATTCTATGAGACCATTTCTTTAAGTCTTTACATCACTAAATCAAAACCCCTTAGGTCTGGTAGTGAAGTTAATTGAATGCTAAGAGCCGCTGGGCGGCGTGGCTAGCCCGCTTAGCTGTCGACCTGGAGAACATGCGTACTTTCAATGCCATGTTTTCTTTTCACTGACCCTGGTAGGGTCGGTCTTAAATGGGCATCAGAATGTTGTTGTTTTTTTCCTAGCAAAGTATGTCATCGATCTATACGTTTCTAGTAAAATATCTGAAGTATCTATATATGTTTAGTAAAATAAGTAAATTATCTTTAGATATCTAGTAAAAGGCCAAAGAGAAGATGGGTGCAGGATGTGGCGGATGATCTCCAGATGGGTGTATCGGACGCGGGACATCTTGCTTATGATCGAGAAGTTTTCCGGAAGGTTGTTATGGGAGCCAGGTTCTGCTAAGGACATGCTACTGAATGAATGAATTAATTAATCTAGTAAAATAAGTGAACTATTTATAGATGTCTTGTAAAGTTAAGAGAACTATTTATAGATGTCTTGTAAAGTTAAGAGAACTATTTATAGATGTCTTGTAAAGTTAAGAAAACTATTTATAGATGTCTAGTAAAGTAAGTGAACTATCTATATATGTCTAGTAAAGTAAGTGAACCGCCGGTCTCAGTGGCAGAGGAGCTACGGACGCAATTCGTAATCCCCTATACCCGGGTTCGAAACACAGCGGTGGTAGTTTTTTTTCGAAAAGGAGGTGTAGGTGCCGGTCGTTCAGAAAGCAATGGCAAACTACTGAAGGTAAAACTTGCCCAGAATCACGAACTGCCAAAATGCTAGGGTTGACTGCTACGTCCTGTGAAGGACATGCAACTAAAAATTAATTTAACAAGTAAGTGAATTCCATCTATCCATCATGTGCCATGCCAGTAAGCGTGGGCGGTCATGTTCTGCCATCTCACTTAATCACCAAGGTCGTGGATCAGCTCTGTGTTCCTGTCTCAACCATGCCACTTGGCCAAGTCATCCAGGTATTTACTTCTCGGTCTTCCCCTTGATCTCTTCCCTTCGATCTTGCCAGTTGTCACCAAGTTCTCCAAGTCATTTCTTCTCATAACATGCCCAAAAAATTTTGACTGTCTACGTCTAACGACTCTAATCAGTTTACGATCTTCATTTGTTTCTTGAAGGACTTGCTCATTGGTTTTTCTGTCTGTCAATGGTATTCTTTGCATTTTTCTCAGAAACCACATTTCCACAGCCATCAGCTGTTTTTCAGCTTGACTGCTTATTGTCCATGCTTCACATCCATACAAAAGTATAGGTTCTATGAAGCACCTCAACACTCTTTTTCTCGTTTCTATTGATATCTTTGTATTGGTCAGTATGTTTTTCATCTTGCAAAAGGATAACTTCGCAATGGCAATTCTTGTTCTAATCTCTTCAAGGCATCTCCGATCAGATGTTATGACTTGCCGAGATAACAGTATCGATTCACTTGTTTAAGAATATGCCCATCTACTCGTATATCACATTGTGGTATTTCCTTCTTCCCAGTGACGAACATAATCTGTCTTCTTAATAGTCAGTTCTAACCCTAGTTGTTCACTGTGTGCAACAACCGCATCTACTAAATTTTGCAAGTTCTTTTCATTGCAATCAATACTGTATCATATGCATGTCTAATGTTATTGATGTATCGTCCCCCAATTTTGATTCCTTAATTCCTACTCCGTAAGTGAATTTATATATAGATATGTAGTCAAATATATGCCGTCTCTTATGTGGCTAGTAAATGGGGTATGTTGATCGCCTGAGGTGGTTTACTCAAGTCTATGAATGCATTCTATTGATCTAATGAAACACATGAACCTTTTACATCAACCTTTTTTTGTTCATTAAACTGGTAATAGAAAGCAAACGTATTCAGAGAGGACACCGTTCCATTCAATTATAGATATTGAAATATGCGTTTCGATAATACATGTATTAATAGTCTCATTCAGTGGTTTATCCTGGGCAAAACTCTTCTGCAGTAACAGTCTTTCGAAATGTCTCCCTATCAACAACCAGACCTCCTTCCCGTGTTACTGTTACGTGTAAATTGTTTATCTCATGTTAAATCCATCCACGACTTTTAATAGTCACTACTGTGAAGAACCAAAGGAAACCACAACATTAGTTTTGCGGGAGTAGGTTTATAAGCATTTCAAACATCTAGAAAGGATTATGGACAAGTTCAAACACCACCAATCCTCGGAGATACCACCAGCCCTCGGAAATACCACCAGTCCTCGTAGATATCCGAAATCCTCAGAGACACCATTAATCCTCGAGGATACCAGCAATCCTCGAGGATACCATCAATCCTCGTAGATTCCACCAATCCTCGTAGATACCACCAATCCTGGGAGATACCACCAATCCTCGGAGATATCACAAGTCCTCAGAGATACCATCATCCTCAGAGATACCATCAATCCTCGTAGTTACCACCAATCCTCGGAGATACCACCAGTCCTCGAAAAAACCACCAGTCCTCGTAGATATCTCAAAACCTCAGAGATGCGACCAATATTCGAGGATACCACCAGTCCTTGGAGATACCACCAACCCTCGTAGATACCACCAATCCTCGTAGATACCACCAATCCTCGTAGATACCACAAATCCTCAGAGATACTACCAATCCTTGGAGATACCACAAATCCTCGTAGATACCACAAGTTCTCATAGATACTACCAATGCTTGGAGATATTACAAATCCTCATAGATACAATCAGTCCTCGGAGTTAGCCACCAGTTCTCAGAGATACCACCAAACCACCTGATATAACACCAATCAGCGTATATACCACCAATCCTCGTAGATACCTTCAGTTCTTGGAGATACCACCAGTCTTCGTAGATACCACTAGTTCTCGTAGATACCACCAATTCTCGTAGATACCATTAGTTCTCGTAGATGCCACCAATCCTCGGAGATACCATTAATCCTCGGAGATACCCCCAATCATAGCAGATACCACCAATCCTTTTAGATACCATCAATCGTCGCAGATACCACCAGTCTTCGGAGATACTACCAGTCCTCTGAGATACTTCCAGTTCTCGGAGATACCACCAATCCTCGGAGATACCACAAATCCTCGTAGATACCACTAATCCTCGGAGTTAGCCACTAATCCTCAGAGATACCACAAATTCTCTGAAATACCACCAATCCTCAGAAATACCACCAATCCTAGCAGCTACCACAAATCCTCGCAGATACCACCAATCCTTGTAGATACCACCAATCCTCGCAGATACCACCAATCGTCAGAGATACCATCAGTCCTGAGTAATACCACCGGTCCTTGGAGATACCACCAATCCTTGTAGATATCACCAATCCTCGTAGATACCACCATCCCTCGCAGATACCACCAATCGTCAGAGATACCATCAGTTCTCAGTAATACCACCGGTCCTCGCAGATACCACCAATCCTTGTAGATACCACCATCCCTCGCAGATACCACCAATCGTCAGAGATACCATCAGTTCTCAGTAATACCACCGGTCCTCGGAGATACCACCAATCCTTGTAGATACCATCAATACTCGGAGATACTATCATCGTATCGAATCTTTGGTATTTCATGGCTTCCGATATTTAGGGCATCATATTGCTCCTTGGTTGGTTATATCATCTGTGACATTTCTCATTATATTGTCGGTGTACAGGTTAAACAAATACGGGGACAGTCCCAGCCCTGACGGATTCCTTGCTTGATGTCAAACCAATCTGATGTCTTGCCATATTTTCTAACCGTTACTTGTGGGTCTAGTTCAGTGGTTCTCAACCGGTGGGGAATCCCCCCCCCCCCCGCCCTCAATCCCCAGGGTGAATTTTAGGGTTTCCGGGAAAGGGGGGGGGGGGGAGAGAGAGCGAGAGGGTTAAGATTATTTCAAGCTCGCCTTAATACAAGAACCAATTATTGATATTATTTTTCCCTCCATACTTTAAGGTTCTGTACTTCTCGCTCTTTTGAAATTCGTTGGATAACGTAAGCAGGCAGATTTGCAAATCACGTTTTACGTATACGTCTAGACTCGTTCTAGTATGTGTTATTAAATTTAGTTTCCATTTTTACGTATGCTGTGTAGTTGCCCGGGGGTGGGGGTAGGGGTGGAATTTAATAGGGAGGAAATACGAAAGAGATACGGGATGACATTCTGAACATATTGTGAAAGGGTGCATGGGTTAAAAAAAAAAGGTTGAGAGCCCCTGGTCTGGATAGAGCATGTTTATGAGTTGTACTACCTGTGATTGGTACCTGGCCTATAAAAATAGAGGTCTATTACCATTTGCCCAATGTGTCTCAAAGTGTGTAATACGGACCTGCACTTTTATTTACTTTCATGGCAAATGCACGGTGTGCTAACAGTTTAGTCCGCGTGGTATTCATAATGTGTATGTTTTGACCCCAGGTTAAGAACCAACGTTTTGTCAGTCTCTGGTAACTCTTGGAAATCACATGCCCGGGTTCTGCTTGTGTGCATCAACTGGGAGAAACCGGTATCAGATTATCGTAATAAGAATTATTATAATTTCTTGTTTCGCGTGGATCCATTTATACGGTAATTTGCGTACATCCTGTGAAGACCTGTTTGCTATGTGCGGCTTAGATTTGTTAACACTGCTAACTGTGAGACGGGTTAGTTGTTTCTGAATGGGGATCTTTCACGCCACTTCCTTCGCATTTCTGTGAATGGAGTTTCCTGAAAAGAAAACACAGTTCAGTTAACTTGTTTACAGCTCAGCGGGAGATCACGTCACATGGTGAAGTCAATCTGACGACTTCCTGTTTTCTCGTTGAGTTGACTTGAGCTGAGCTGAGTTAAGTCGAGTCAAGAACTGACAATACAGCACTTAAGACAATTTCATGAGTGCTCAGTCATCATCTTCAGTAGCGAATGAAAAGTCCCATCACTAATAATACCCGCTGTGGTCTGATTTTGTGTCCTCGGAGTACTGAGAGTCGGCCAGATCCTCCAGATCGTTGCCGCATCATTCTCTCTAGGTAATGATGATTTGTATGCTCTGCCACACTTATCATCTCATCTCATCTTGTTCGTCTTGTACCTTGCGAAGTCTAATTGAAGCATAAACAGCGGAAGAGTGCCCGCATATGAGCCTTATATATCGAGATTACCATGGACTGTTAATCCCCCTGTCCATAGTTTACGTGGCCGGTCACTTCTTCTGATTATATTTGGTCTGTACATCATTGCTTGTTGTGGTATATGTCAGTCTTTGTGTATATTTTGCTATTATACACATTTCAAATGTTTTCGGGAGAAAGTTTGGGAAACTCCTGAGCAGCGGTTATTAATAAGCAAATCGGTGACTTTCAGAGCCATGCATTGCTTGTGATGTCATTTCTGTTTCTTGTCCCGTGATTTCTGTTTCTTGTCCAGTCATTTCTTCGTCCTCTTTTAGTGCCCACTTAGGCTGTGGGTAATGTGGGGAACATAAAGTAGCCTCGCTGCTTCAGATTTAACAAGTCCAGAATAAGTAACATATTTATCACGTATTTTACTTTGATATTTTTACTAGTCCCTTTAGGTAATCTGCCTGTTGACATGTGGTGGAATGTTCGTTTATACGCACATGTTAATCTGTTAGTTAGGTGCATATCCTTTAATGGACGTCACAGTCAACCTCACCATTGTTTGGCTGTCTGTGATTTTTTGGCAAGTTTACGTTCAGTAGTTTGCCATTGCTTTGTGAACAACCGGCACTTATACCATTGTTTGAAACACAACGCAAGGTTGTCTGCTGCCAAATCGCCTGCAGTTCTGTTTCGAACGCGGTATGCGGAATTACGAATTGTGTCCTTAGCCTCCATCACCACTGAGCCCGCTCATGTGAATCAAGCAGATTCATATTACTCTAACCAGCCATGCCCCGAAACTAATTCATAACAATTCACTCGTAAATGATAGATTTTGATGGAGTTTCCATTACGTTAATAACCATTAAGGGTATCCGTCTGTGTCGTCATTCTTTGTTTCTGGTGGTAAATATTTATATACATGTACTGTCATTTCTGTGGCTGTAGCCTGTTATCTAAAACCCACCCACTTTCGTTGTCTTATCATCCCACAGCTATTCTCATTGCATTGTTGGTTTACTATAATTAGTCTAGCGATCCGTTTAGTGAATTGTTAGTTTATTTCGAAAGCTCTTTGATTACCGTCATATGCCCTTTACGCGTTCATGGCGGAAAAGGGAGTCTTCTGTCTTTTCAACACTTTTCAAACCAGATATAGCATATGCTATATTGCAATTTCAAATCAGATATAGCATACGCTATATTGCAATTTCAAATCAGATATAGCAGACGCTAAGTTAAACGCCCAATTGAAATAACCAGGAAACTTAGAAAATTGAAGAAAAAAAATTACAATAAAAAACCATACACGCGTTGAATATTTGAGAAACTTAATATGTGTTTACTGACCGAATTTGTTATAGAAGGCTGGTTTCCTCTAGGTCGGGGAATATAAAGTAGGGTATTTAAAATATTGCATCACACATGAGTGTGTAGCCGAGTATCTAAATATTAACATTGCAGTAGTGTTTGTATAATGTAGGCTGTGCACACATAACTGTACAGTTCCTCTACGCTTTGAGTAAATAATGTTTGTTAAAGTACAGTCGGCCATGTTTGGAAGCAATCTGTGTTTACCAAATTTAATCTGTGGGTCAGCTTACAAAGCTGGGACTTGTATATTTTCTAAAACATTGAATACGGTGGTTACTGGGCAACCGAGAAGATACTTCTACGTCAGCAAAGTCATTATTGTAATGGTGTCAATTGAAAAATCCGTATCGTCACTATGTTGTGAGGTGACAGCACTCTTCTGCTTTGCCTTTCCGTACAATAAAAGTTATTTACTTTAAAGTATGTTTAGACGCGACAGGATGGACTTCGTTGCACCGGGTTTTATCCCATAAGACTAAGTCTATTTCCCCAGTGCGGCCTGCCGAACACGTCGCACTAAGCACGAAATCCGCAGCTCCAGCGACGACCCTCAGAAGTTACCTAGATAACTGCACTCGTGAACCGAATGACGGAGTTTAGTATCTAACCCTCCATCTTCGGAACGCGAGAATAATATAGACTATTTATATTATAACGCTTCTATAAGTTAAAACAATTAACGCAAGGTGGTCTGCTGCCAAATCGCGCGTAGCTGTGTTTTGAACACGGGCATGTGGGATTATGAACTGCGTCAGTAAAACCTTCGCCACGGAGCAATGCTTCTATTGCTTTTTATTAAATTGATACAAGAAGTGTTGTCTAGGATCTCCTCTGTTATTTTACTATAATCTTCAATAAAAAATAGACTGCGTGAGATACCAAAACTTCCTATTCTCTGCCATCACAATTAGTTCCTTCCATATCCCTTCATTACTACTAATAGATGTCTCCAATTTTCTGTTGCACGCGCCTGTAACCCATTGTTTCTTTTGGCTTGTGAATTCCAGAGGAAGGATTTTCATCTCTAATCTCATCATGTTCCTCTTGTACCGTGCGGTGTCGAGGTGAAGCATAAACAGCGGGAGAGTGCCCGCTTATGGGCTTCATGTATCGATATTCCCATGGACTCTGTTATTCCCTGCGTCCATCGTTTACGTGATCGGCCTCTTCCTCAGCTTCCCTCTGGTCTGTACATCATTGCTTGTTGTGGTATACTGTTAGTTGGTAACCTGCTTGCATGGCCAAACCATTTGACTTGCTGCCTTCTAATAAAATATAGTAGCAGCTATAACCCCCACTTTAGCCCTGAGTTCTTCATTTCTGATCTTAACTCTTCTTGATACATTGAGTATTCTCCTCAGGAATCTCATTTCTGTTGTTGTGATTTTTCTTTTCTCTTTTTCTGTCATTGTCCAGGTTTGGCAAGGATTTCCAAATTGTGTATTAATTCGTTTTCCAAACGCATGCTTTATCCAACGAGAACATCGTGTCATCAGCTCCTTCACCCAGCGCAACTCTTAACGTGGTGCCTGTTATCTTAATTTGGTCGGCTAATCTTAACTTCCTGACTTTGTTCTCAGAAAGAAATGTCTCCTTGTATACAAGAGCTTGTTAATGCTTCTGTTCATATTCTGTATCACCGAGTGAGTGTATAACAGTGAGTTGTGGGTAAATGATGTATTTATGTTTGTGTGAATGTGCGCATGAAGGTATTATGTTAGTGTGTATGCATGTGTGTGTGCGTGTGTGTGTGCCTGCCTGCCTGCCTGCCTCATAACATAATAACATGTATTGTTTATATTGACAGCATTCTTTTACAATGTTTATTTTCCTATGGAATAGATAATTGATATGCGAAATATTAGTAATTGAAAGATCCGAATGTAAGATGGGCCTGCGAGCCCAAATTGTGACCCTTTGAAAATAATGTTCGTTCGTTCCTTCCTGTAACTACATTCCTCTCATTTGCCTATATAATATCATTCCGAAAGCTTCAACTTTAACATCATATTGTTTATTCATTCGACATGTGTCTGCACTTTACAATAATGTAGAGTAAATGCAGCATTAAACCCGACCATACATGTCGTAAGAGGCGACTAAGACAGGTTGGCATGAGACTGATTCTGCACAAAACATGACCTGCTACATCCAACTTTGTCATGGACTAGTCTACAGAGGTCTTAGCAAGACCTAGTGGAGGGTCAATATTCCATTGGCAACTGAAAGGCAGAAGGATAAGAAGAAATACAACAATTGATCTCTCTTAATTTTAATCCCTAACTTACCTGTTTAGATGTGAGAAGCTGTTTAAATATAGCTGAATGTTACTTTGTCTATTCCAGTACTGTTTCTCCTTTCTGCCGCACACCTGCCATCGTCTGTTATCACACGTGCTAGATAAGAAAGGCTGATGGCCTGTTCAATTATCTTGGTTATGTCAACGCTGTCACTGAAACAGGCATTGATATTTGCTGTTTACCTTTTTTCTATCTCAAATGTTACTTGCACTCTTTCTGGCTTAGCCATTTATCTTGTGCTCCTGTTATCAATCATCAGCACCATCATACACCTTGCCAACTGGCGTAGGAGCTCATGTCTCAACTGACGTAGGAGCTCATGTCTCTCCACAGATCTCGCATTCTTCGTGTTCCGGATTAAATCTGCTGTTGATGATATTCCTACATGCCAGCGTCTCAATGCTTCCGGCAACATTTCTGATCAGTTCGACAAGAGCCAACTCCTTTTGGGTACCATTTTGTATTCTCTGCCTCTTCCAGGCTGATCTGTCTAGTCGTCACGACTTTTTTCGAAGCCCCTCTTCTCATTCTGAGTAGAGTTGGGTCAATAACCAACATCACAGCACTCGGGGCATTCTCATACGCGCTCCGTCCTTATCTGCAACAGAGACCCAATCTAGGAGACCCAATGCTAATGATACTAGTAGCAGTTTGATTATATGCCCGTCTGGCCTTTCCTCGGAGATTTGTGTGTCGGCCAGATCCTCTGTAACTCCAGTGCCACACCATTTTCTACAGGACGTGATAATTTACCCGTTTGTTTGCACCATACACACGATTTTAGAGCCCTGATCGCATCTGCTGTATCATGCACCAATACCCAATCACGGGGTGCAGACCCAACCAATCTGTCCGCCTGCTCGTTTCTTACCACACCCGCATGTCCTGGGGAAAAGAAGCCAACAGGCGCTCTCTATGTTTGATTGCTGAATGGAAACTTGCCACTCTGTCCCAAGCATCCTGTCTTCGCCTTTCTCATTCTTCTGATTTTATGACCAATAACAGCTGTTTGTCTCTTTCTTACAGTTGTATGTAATATTCTACTTTCATTAACCTTTTCCAGGCTCTCGTTGTTGGTTATTTTGGTAGTCCAGTGTATTCCGCGAATTCCTCTCAGGAACCATATTTCTTTTGCCACCAAGTGCTTCCTAATTTGTTCGTTCACATATCAAGATTCAGTGATGTATGACAGAACATGTTCTATATAATATTTCAGTAATCTCTTCCTGATATTTAATGAGAGTGACTTGTTACATCGGACAATTTTCATCTTCTGAAATGCCCTTCTTACAGTTAGTATTAACGGATTGTTCAAATATATCGAAGCATTATCGATTAAGCGGTTACAGGCGTTGCTATGCAAATAGAAGGACTTCCTGTTAAATCTTAGACTTCCGTGGGGATTACGTACTGCACAAGTGAACAATATCAACGACTGTGCACTTAGTATCTCAGCCAAAATATTGCTCCTTTATTAATTGCATATGATATCTGACTTTGCAGTTTGCACCTGACTAGATGCAGCGAAATGTGCCAGGTAAGAAATTGTGACCTATAATATTAATCGCATCTTTTTTTAAATTCACTAGGAAATACCTTGTTTTGAGACAAATACTAATTAAGCAACAACTGTTAAGATAGGGTAGTTAATATTTCACTGCCCAACATTTAAAATTAGAATTAGCTAAGATATCTTATCGTCTTTTCCTGGTGTTCTTCAGATTGAGATAGGCAGCCTCACAACAACCCATCTTGTTACGGCATTCATAGTAGGTTATAGTGTTACCATTCTTTGCTTCCTTTAAGGGCACAAGTAACACACGAGCGACTTCTCAGTGTGCTTATCTCAAACCTAAATAATCACACATGTATTGTTGGGTTTATAGAAATTGAAGAAAGACGTAGGGATTAGAGGACGTACTAGGCAACATAACAATTGAATACTGTAGTTACCTGTAGGGATTCTAACCTGCCACCTGTCGGTAACTACAGCTTTCAATGTTTGTGTTGACTAGTGTGTACTCTAATGCATAATTCTGTCTTCTACACCTATGAGTGCTAAACAATACTTGTGTGTTTATGTATTTAACTGTCTTAGTAGCCTAAAATGTTCCCCAATTGAATCTCCAACCTAGTATGACCATCACCAGCAACACCTTGTGCCATGCCAATGTTTGCAGACAATCATGTTCCTCTACGAACAATCGTTGTCGGTGGTCGGAATAAATTCTCTTGCTGACCATCTTCCGTGCCGCTCATGCAGGGGAGTCCCACGGCCAAATGGTTTACTGCCTCGCGTTCCCAAGCGTGTGGGTTCAATTCCGGACTACATCCATCGGTTCACGAGTACAATATTTTTCGGAGACTCCTAGGTGTCGCCTCGGGGGCTACGGGGTTTGTGCTCTCTGCGATGCTTTCGGAAGGCCGCTCTGCGGAAAGAGACCGAGATATTTGGGATTGAACCCGGTGCAATCAAACGATCATCTTGTCTTCAAAAGCCTTTAAGCCAACCCATTCAGCACCTTCTCAATCCGCCCACCTCTCTCTCTCTCTCTCTCTCTCTCTCTCTCTCTCTCTCTCTCTCTCTCTCTCTCTCTCTCTCTCTCTCTCTCTCTTTCTCTCACTCTAACAAGCTAGATCTCACCGGCTGTCAAAACCTTTCCCACATCTTCTCATCTCAAAACCTGACAACAAAATGACAATTCCCTTGTCTTGTGGTAGCTAATCAAATACCTTTGTGCTACGAAAACCAACTTTGCGCAAACAAAATTACATGATAATCAGTTTAAAATTACCGTGATAGACAATTCAAATTACTGTGTGCGTGTGTGTATGTGTGTTATATACTTCAATTTGGAGGATTTATATAATTACGTCGGTTTATGTTGTATGTTTCTGCAATATGTATCTGACTAGATGCAGCGACATATGCCAGGAAATAAATCGTGGAATCTGTTGTTTGTGTCTTCGTTATTGCAGTGTCTGTGCATTGATCGTTTTCAAGACTTTGATATAGAGCCTCGTAGCCACTCCTCAAATGATACTGTTTACAGACTCAAATACACCTCTGTTAAGGGGGAGCTGAGAATGGGGGAGGGGGGAGGGGCTGGAGTGAGAGGTTACGGTGTCCACCTCAGGCTCAGAAGGTACCGGGTTCGATCCCTGCTTAGCACTGGGTCATTTTCCCAGAACGATTGGTGCCCGATGATATCGTGCGTCCTCCACATCTCTAATGTATTAAGTTTGGGCACCTAGCCATATCGGAAAGGGGCGAAAAACAGAAGGGCATGCGTGCAAGTTGTGCATGTTACAGATCATACGACAGTTGGAAATAGCGAAGAGTAGGCATTAAGGCCTCTGCCCTGGCTAAATTGTTAGGAAAGAAACTATATCTACGGGCAGATCCATTACATTGGAAGGAATCAATCTAGAGGCAGCAATCTTTACGCAAATATGCCCAGAAGTTGGACAGGCTGACCATTGAGGCACATAACTAGGTGTGATGAACTTACCTCGGAAGGGGAAGGAAGAAGAAGAAGATGAAGAAAGAAAATTAAGAAGAAGAAGAAGAAGAAGAAGAAGAAGAAGAAGAAGAAGAAGAAGAAGAAGAAGAAGAAGAAGAAGAAGAAGAAGAAGAAGAAGAAGATGATGATGATGATGATGATGATGATGATGATGATGACTCATCATACGCTACGGAGTGAATGAGTTAAATATAACCCAGTTGTCGAAATAAATGTGTTATGTTACGAAAATAAAGGGGTGGGGTAAGGATAGAATTATGAAACCAAATACTGCCAACTCAGTGCTGTTACTAAATATAGATGACGTAATAATATATGGATCTGGAGAGCGGTTTTTGAATTATGTCACGCGTCTCGTTTCCTGTCACCTTCCATTGATGACCTCTATGCAACCTGTATTTTAAATCCTCCCCTATCCCAGAACCCGGTTTCGAATTTTTGTTTCCTTTTTATATGTGTAAAGTTGTTTACGGGCGAAAGCGAACATTCTATCACGTATTGTGTTGCTGAAGTTATCATGTATGGTTTGTATGCAAAGCCGATATAAGTACATAAGATTGTGAAGCCGTTACAAGCACATGCAACTCGATGCGCTGTCAATGTCAAAGTTAGCCTGCAACTCCTCCGGAAGAACCTACCATTGCGCTGGCTGTGGAAAGATGAATCCGGTCCAGTGTTTGCGTTGTGGAACCGTTACATCTGGCGATAAACAGCAAAGGTTATAGAACCACGGTGTGTAGGATAAGTTCTCTTCTCACGTTCGTTAGACAAAATTGGATTGTCTGGTGTTTTGGTTCCAGTCCGCGCTGCTCGTTTGTGGAGGTTTTTACCAGCATAATAGTTTGCGAGAGTTTTGTGACTATTCGATTACATGTGTGGGTTGTATGGTTTTCTTGTGACAGCACGGGTCATGTCAGCATCGCTTCTATAGGCGCAAGATTACCAACAACCCTTGATTTTCTTTTATGGAGTATGTTGTGTTTCGCCGAGGTTTCGCTTGTCTGTTTTTTTTTTTATTATAGAGCTGTCGTTATAATTAAAATGTATGGCTTGTGTTGCTAAGGTAACACATTTGAAGGCAAGTGGTCAGATGAACTGGATACACCAGTTCATGAAATAGAAGCTCTGTGATTTAGTGGTTAGTATGTGAACTGACCAATACAATATTCCTGTTTCAATTACCATTAGGGTTTTGCTTTATACGACTATGAGCGGGCGTGCAAGCGAATTTGATAAGTAATAGCGCTAATACTGTCATAATGTGTATTACTTTCATATATATTTATATCATGACCTTTTTTTGCACTCGCTCGCTTTGAATTCAAGGATAGTCCATACACACTACTTCTAGTAGGACTGAACCCAATTGTGCGTATGGATTAGCTTTCCCTATTAACAGTATCCCTCGCCATCAGGCGAACCCACTCCGACTTCAGAGGTACTTGTAATTTACGTCCCCAAGTCAAGGACCTGAGATCAGCATTTCAGTCCAGCTGTGTGGTGTAGGATTTGAACCCCTTACCTCGGCATCAGCACACCGGAAGTTTAAAAACGCGTGTTCTTATCCTTTCGGCCATGCTGACCTCTCATGACGTCTGCATGTAGTTGTATCTGTGCGTGTTTGTTGTTGGCTTCTGATTGTGTTCAAGTAAAGCTTAGCGCTTCCACTTCGCGTTCCTGGTGATATATTCATTGCATGATAATGTCATCTGCCCGGTGGAACGAATTCCCCACGCCCAGGCTCGTCACCTGTTAAGTTATGGAGAGACTGATCACCTGTCCCTCGTGCCTCCGGGCCTACAACATGTGACGGCCCTATCACATCAGAGACGAATGGCAGGAAACTACTTCGGGACACATGTTGTTAAAGATTGTATTTTGTAATACAATGGCAGCGGTGGTAGCGTTGGTGCTTGACGCTCGCCTACCGGCTTGAAGTCCTAAGTTTGTATCCGCATCCTGGTGGATTTTTGAAATTGGCCTGGACTCTCAGGTCGACTCAGCTTAAAATAAGTACGAAATCAAGTCTTTGGAAGTAAAGGCGGTTAGTTTAATACCGATCACATCGCCCATTAAATGCCGATTGCTGTATAAAATACCGATCACATCGCCCATTAAACATCGATTGCTGTATAAAATACTGATCACATCGCCCATTAAATGCCGATTGCTGTATAAAATACCGATCACGTCGCCCATCAAATGCCGATTTTTTAAATTGTTTTTCCGCGTTTCCATACTGTTTCAGGATATTGCGGTCAACACCAGAATCTTTCAGCTGTATGTTGATTCCTAGGCTAGATTACGCTCATCAGCACGCCACGACTTTCTGAGCGACGGGCTCCATACTCTCATAAGTCACTGGTGCTACTCGAACCACTTCTAATTCTCGTGCGCTCACGTCAACCACGAGAGTAGGGCTAAGGCATGTAATAGAGTCTCCTTTACTTACTTTACATTATACGACCACGGGGTCGACAAGTCGCACACAGTGTATAGAGATTGGTTTGCATGTGCCTAGGACTTACCTGGGAAGGAAGGAATTTTCGTAAGGAACCTTGTAAGGCATCTCCTTAAACGTGAACTAATATATGTGAATGTCTGAAGGTTCACGTCACCACCGTAGTATCTGTCGTCGGACTTCCTTTATTTATAATAATGTGATAATTACATTAGTTTCTTCAACCGGGTTAGAAATTTTTAAGGTCATTAGTATAACAATAGCAATACAATTTTGTCTGTTAAATGATTCAATGACGAAAGATAATATATAGTTAAATGTGACCTCCCATTGGACAGAAGGAACCATCGTGTTATTTGTTTTGTTTCGCGGTACCTTCCACAGTTTCAATGTTCAGTAAACGGAAATGTACATTATAATGCTTGTTCATTTAAATGTGCACCATGTACTGTCCAAACTTACTTTTTGTTTCGCACTGAATAGTTAATTTGCGCTGATTAACACAAAGAAACGGAATTAGTCGTCTGATGAGTTCTACGTTTTCCCCGTATTTTGGTGAGTGTCAATTAATGCACGACAGTTTGTTACCCCTGTCAGCAGCGAGGCCACTACGTGTGAGGTGGCGGTGACGGCCTCATTCCCCAGTCCATAACTTCCAATCTTTCCACTTGTCAGGATTGCCTTCTGATATTCGCTTCGGCTTATCTCCCCTGATAATTGCATACGTTGACTGCTGTCTCCTTGTCTCCAGTGATCTTTGTCAGTTACGTCGTCTGCTATCTACTTCTCAATCATAATCGTTGTCAATTACGTCGTCTGTTATCTGCATCTTTATCGTTATAATTATCAATTATGTCGTCTGCTATCTATTTTTCTATTGTGATCATTGTCAATTACGTGGTCTGTTATCTGCTTTTCTATCCTGAACGTTGCCAATTGCGTCGTCTGCTATCTACTTCTCTCCAGCGATCATTGTCACAAGCGTCGTCTGTTATCTACTTCTATCAGGCGATCATTGTCACAAGCGTCGTCTGTTGTCTACTTCTCTCCAGCGATCCTTGTCACAAGCGTCGTCTGTTATCTACTTCTATCAGGCGATCATTGTCACAAGCGTCGTCTGTTATCTACTTCTATCAGGCGATCATTGTCACAAGCGTCGTCTGTTGTCTACTTTTATCAGGTGATCATTGTAACGAGCGTCGTCTACTGTCTACTTCTATCAGGCGATTATTGTCACAAATGTCGTCTGCTGTCTACGCTATAAGGCGATTATTGTCACAAGCGTCGTCTGCTGACTACTTCTATCAGGCGATTATTGTCACAAATGTCGTCTGGTGTCTACGCTATAAGGCGATTATTGTCACAAGCGTCGTCTACTGTCTACTTCTATCAGGCGATTATTGTCACAAATGTCGCCTGCTGTCTACGCTATAAGGCGATTATTGTCACAAGCGTCGCCTGCTTTCTACGCTATAAGGCGATTATTGTCACAAATGTCGTCTGCTGTCTACGCTATAAGGTGATTATTGTCACAAGCGTCGTCTGCTGACTACTTCTATCAGGCGATGATTGTCAGAAACTTTGTCTGTTGTCTGCCTCTCTGTGACGATTATTGTCACAAGCGTCATCTGTTGTCTACTTTTATCAGGTGATCATTGTCACAAGCGTCGTCTGCTGTCTACTTCTATCAGGCGATTATTGTCAGAAACTTCGTCTGCTGTCTGCCTCTCTGTGGCGATTATTGTCACAAGCGTCGTCTGCTGTCTACTTCTATCAGGCGATTATTGTCAGAAACTTCGTCTGCTGTCTGCCTCTCTGTGGCGATTATTGTCACAAGCGTCGTCTGCTGTCTACTTCTATCAGGCGATTATTGTCAGAAACTTCGTCTGCTGTCTGCCTCTCTGTGGCGATTATTGTCACAAGCGCCATCTACTGTCTACTGCTCATCGTTAATTACGTCGTCTGCACCTACATATCCCACTGATCAATGACACTAACGTGGTCTCTTTCCACATATCTCCCCCGATTATTGTCACTAGTATAGTCTTTAAAAAATGTCGCTAAAATGTTGACAGGGTCGACTTCATTGCACCGGGTTTTATCCCATATGCCTCGGTCTCTTCCCGCAGCGTAGAAAGCGTCGCACCAAGCACGAGCTCCGTAGCTCTAGCGACGACCCACAGGAGTCTCCGAAAAATTTAACTCGTGAACCGAAGGACGCGGCCCGGAATCGAACCCACAACCTTCGGAGCCCGAGTCAAACGGCTTGACTACTTCGCCACGGAGACTCCCCACTAGTAGAGTCTATATCTGCGTATCACCCCTGATTATTACCACTTGCGTAATCTCTATCTAATGATCTCCACTGATTATTGTCACTTGCGCAGTCTCTATCCACTTAATTCCCTTGATCATTGCAAAGAGCATCTTCTGTTACGTGAATCTTCGCACCGATTATTGTCAAGAGTTGTCTGCCGTCTACTTCTCTCCCGTGATCATCGCCAGAAGCATCGTCTGTATCTACTTCTCTCCCGTGATCATTGCCACCAGAACCGTCTGTATCACATCTCTCTCGTTATCATTGCCACAAGCATCGTCTGTATCTACTTCTCTCTCATGATCATTGCCACCAGAACCGTCTGTATCTACTTATCACTCTGACCATTGTAAAGTGCGTAATCTGCGATCCGCATCTACTTTCTGGTCCTGGTCAAGTTACCAACTTACCACATCACCCACTGAGTACCGACTAGTCTGTAAACAATATCGAAGCCGACACCAAATCCCAATATGCCTTGAGGCTTGCAAATGGGTCCTGTAAACTCTTTAACATTAACCATTTAAACGACAACCTGAAAAATGAGATTGGAACTTCTCGCGTCCTCAAGTGGCATGTACAATTGCAAAAGTTAAGTAATAACCACATAAATTGCGTCAACGTATAATCACAAAGTTGCCGCTGTAAATATTTAAACTGCCTCAAGGGAACCGTGGCCCACTTTACATGTAGTCTATGCTGTGGTTAAATAAATTGATTGTCGAATCAATCCCCACTGTTTTCTGTCTATGCTGTGGGTAAATAAATTGATTGTCGAATCAATCCCCACTGTTTTCGATTATCTTTCATGGCACACGTTTTATTTCAGCGTCATTATTTGATTTAAAGCAGTGGTTACCAAACGGCTACCTTTTTGGGGCTGGAGGTCTTTTCGGAAGAATTATTCCCTGTTTTAGGGGTAAATTGAGTTTGCTTAATACTATTCTTGCAGTATTGACTGTGAGTGTCTGTGTGTTTTTATGTGTTTGTGCGTGTTTGTGTTAGCTGATTGGTTGGTTGGTTGGTTGGTTGGTTGGTTGGTTGGTTGGTTTAGTTGGCATATCATCAGATAACCTCACTGCACATGGAACCATTCAGTCCATAAATGCTCGAATCCCCTCTTCAGTCTCTCCATGTGTGTGTGTGCGTGTGCGTGTGTGTGTGCGTGTATGAGCTGTCGGCGACGTGGTTAAAGTGTAGCGAATATGATTCACATTCCTGCACAATCCCGCACAATCCCGCACAATCCCGCACAATCCCACACTATCCCGCACAATGCCGCACAATCCCGCACAATCCCGCACAATGCCGCGCAGGCAACCTGGTTTTGAATTGTAACAATAATATGAGCATCTTTTGTTCAGAAAACAATGACAAATTACTGGACGTAAAATTGCCTGTAACATCAAAAACAACCCAAACATTCTGAGGGAAATTACGTCTTGCAAAGAACATGTAACTAACTTCTGCGCTCTATACACTCACTGTTTGAGAACCCCTGACTTGAGTTAATTCTTGCATAATTCACTTAGCTATCGCAGAGTCGATTACAGCTATACATAACAAACTTACAGTATACAAACAATGTTTATCTGTTTGTGTTCGCTTCAAGAATGTTGCTTAACCTGATTTTCAGCGCATTAGGTAATGTTGTTTACTAGTTGTTGGTTAGGTTCGTTGGTGGTTTTGATGTAAAGATAAGAATAAAACGAATCCCATAGTTTACTCTGTAAGAATAAAACGAATCCCATAGTTTACTCTGTACTAATGTCATGCTCGAATGTTTATGATTATAGCTGTTGTATCTATAGCGTGATTGAAACGGAATAGAATTTGTTGTTACCGTTCATGGAATTTATGCTATGGTAAATATAGAAGAAATGTTTATTACAAATACTTTAACGTAGGACATTTAAAACGCGTGGTTGTATTTCTACTGTGTATTTAGTAGTCGCGATAGTTCCGTGTCTAGCTCGCTTGCTTAGAGGATCTGTATTCTTGTGCTCGAATCCCCATCGACTCGAGGTTTGTTTTTTTTTTTTAAATTGGCCTGAGCTCTGAGACAGGCTTAGCAAAACATGGGCACTAGGAAACTTTATGGAAAGTACAGCTGTCCAGCGGGATACCCCTAATTCGAGGTATGGTGTTGGCCTCGAGTGCTGGAGATCCCGGGTTCAAGCCCTGGTGATGGTCGGGATTTTTTCACGTGGACTTCAAGTAACAAAATGTCCCCTGGTCTCTGGATAGTGAGATCGGACGCCCGTGTGTATTGTTGCGCACGTAAAAAATCCCTTGGCAGTTGGAAATCGAAAAAGTGTAACCTAACGGCGCTGCCCGGGCAGAATTTCGAGTTAAAAATCTACTCAAAGTATTTCAGGATCCTCGCCGGTGCTACGGAATTTGTGCACTGAGCTGAGATTCTCCAGACTCAGGCTTGAGTTAGGAGTGGAACAGAGCACTTATGGGTTAAACCCGTGTGCCGTGATGTTGTACGTCGACTAAACTAAACTAAACCCCCAATACGACTCAAAGCAATGAAAACGGCTCGTTACTTACTTATAGATACTGTATACCAGGAGTCCCCGGGAAGGTTAACCCGGTCAACAAATGCCCACAGAAGTCGGATGTGTCGGCCTAACGGCGCAAGAACGCAGCTCTGCTGTAAACAGGCACAACGCAATCACGTCCGAAAAAAAAAAAAAAAACTCCGGATGAACGAAGAAGAAGAAGAAGAAGTATACCAGGAGTCACTGTGGAATGGTAGTTAGTGTGCTCGTTTACCAGGGCAGTGTTCTAGACTCAATCCACAGCTGTGGGTGGAATATATTTTCCGATCAGTTCAGCTCTGTAGGGAAGGGTTTACGAACGAAATTAGCAGTTCCGCATGGACATTCGAAATACAGCTGGAGGAGATTCGGAAGCAGGCCGCGTTGCGCTGGTTTTCATACAATTATGTGATAGTCGATCGTACAGAAAGCAATGGCAATCTTTTTTTTTCGCACATCCTATTACAGGACATCTCTGTCAACATCAGAATTTTTACCGCTGTTGTTGATTTATTGGCAAGATTACGCTCAGTAGCTTGCCATTGCTCCTGTACGTAAATTTGCCAAGTTATAAGAAACAGTCAAAAAATGCTGATGTCTTATAAAAGATGTGTAAATAACCAACGTCTCTGAGGTTGACCCATCATCATAAAATTGATGCCAGCCAATTTCTTAATGCTCTTCAAAATTCCTGAGAACGACTTTTGAGACGGCTAAGCCTCGAGAAATGAGTACGGGATCATTTTCACACTTTTCTGGGAATTGTTCATGAAGGGAACAGGCCACCGTCTCTTACCAAAACGCCTGGAATATGTAAGGACCTATCATTTCACAACCCTTTCGGTATTATTTTTGTTTCTTGTTCGTTCGCTCGTTATAAACTCATGCATAGTCCATACACGTGCTACTTCTTCTAGTAGCACTGGCCTGATTTTTTCATGTGTATTAGCCTTCCCTATTACCAGTGTCCCTCGCAATCAAGCGAACCCACCCCGACTTCTTCTTTCGTTCTCTTGAAATATGTCTACAACTGCAATGTCGTCTCTTGTATGAATCTAACAGTCTTTTTTAGTTCATTCAGCGGTCCATAGAGTTTATCTTCCACTGTTGTCTCTCTAGGCCAGAAGGTTCGCCTGTATATGTTGTAGTTTGGGCAATCCTGGAGTATGTGCTCTGCTGTCTGCGACGCCAAACCACATGTACACATGGCTGAGTCACCAATCTTGAATTTTGTATACATGTGGTTGCGTAATCTATTGTGTCCTGTTCTGAGGCGTAGAATAATGACCTGTTTGGTCTGTCCATAACGTGGTAGTCGTTTTGAGTAGGGTTTGGTGGCCTTCTGACTGATTTGACCATTCATTTCTTTTGGTGAAATGTAATGAGCACATCAGGTTGTTCTTCTTTTGCTCCTTCCTTAGCCAATCGATCAGCTCTGTCGTTTCAGGGTACTCCACAGTGGGATGGTATCCACTGTATGGTGACCTTATGCTGACTTCCGGGGTACTTGTAAATTACGTCCGCAAGTCAATGACGAGAAGTCAACATTTCAGTCCACTTGACCGGTGTAGGGATTGAACCGCTTTCAGTGTTAATATTGCCTTGTGTGTCCCCTGGTGTCTATATCTCTCCTGTTCTTCTATAAACGCCCATCAATATTTGGGAATTTATTTATTGTGCGCTAGTGTATTTAAGAGGTCAGCATAGCACCGGGGGATTGAAGCGCTTGCGTTTAAACTTCCGGTTTCCTGACGGCAGGGTACGGGGTTCATTCCCTACACCGTCGGTTAGATTCCAAAGCTGACAAACACTGGTAGACTATTGCACATAAAGATGCCTGGGGGTTGGGATTTGTTGTAACGTGCAACATAGGACATGTAACGTTTGTGTTAGCATATTTCTAAATATAAACTTTAATATGTTTATATCTTATTGTAGCTTTGGTAGTTGCCGCATAGAAAGGATAATATGGAAAATATGAAAAACTTTCCGTCCGCCTCATCATAACTGTGCAAGTTAGACTTGTTCATAATTGCTAACATTCAACTTTGTCAAAAGCATGACTTTTCTAATAAACAAAAAATGCGCGCACCTGCTTTGAAACACACCATACATGTGAACGACTCATATACATTATTACACACAGTTAGTGTGGATATGTGATTGACTCTTGGCGAATAACAGTGATTACGCAAGGTTATCTGGATTATATTGCTGAAAATGAAGCAAGGCTGGCGCCCCCGTAGACAGTCGTACTCCATGGGCCAGGGCCTCTCGCCTCCCCTCTACGTCATCCCTGACAATGAGGTTGTGGACTTCCACCAGGAGCAGCTCCTGATGAAGAAACACTACGAGAGGAGAGGCTCCATGCCTGCTAGAGCTCTGGTAGGTGCCGTGTGTGGCAGGGGTTCCCTGTTTGTGTCCTGTGACTGGTTGTATGTGTAGACGTGTATAGATATACAGTGTTGTGATTGATTGGATAGACCTACATGCAGGCAGCTTTGTGATTGATTGGGTAGTTACACACCTGTAAATGACTAATTAATATGTCTACAGACAGGTGTGCTATTGTAAATGATTATATAGGAAGACATTCATAAAGATATACAGTTTTCTAATTGATTAGATAGACATACATTAAAACATACAGACAGCGTGTGATTGATTAAACAAAGCTACAGTCAGACAGACAGGCAGTTCGTTATTGATTATGTGGACAGACAATTATAAATATACACACTTTTGTGATTTATTAGTATAACAAACAAATGCATCTGTCTGCTTCACTACACATATATTAAAACAGACAAAAATGCAGACACTAAGACAGGCATACAGAGAACACAGACAGACAGGTAGATTGTAGAACAGACGAGCAGAAGGATGATTAGATGAGTGTTGGCAGAACAGGTTAATCCGAGTAGAAGTGAAAGACAGTAGCCATGACTCTATTATTGATTTGAAAGATGATAATTATATCTGTGCCAGGTACGGGAACTTCTCTTTTGGCTCGAGACACAGACATTCACTAGGGCTTGTTTCCTTAGCGACTCAATGAACATGATCAAGAGGATAGAGGAGGGGTCGATCCGAAGAGAATGGTTGCTGCCTCTGAAGCGGTCTCGGCTGGCAAAGATTAGTTTCATCTTCGTGCCAGGGCATGCGGGAGTACAAGGAAATGAGCGGGCTGACAAGCTCGCAGGTGAGGCTACTGTTGAGGGCGGACGCGCCATGGACCAGGCTGACATTCTGAATGCTCTACGAGAAGTGAGACTTTTGCAAGAACCAAGTGATGACTGTGAATCTACAACAATGGCCAGACTGCGAGAGCAGCAAATTAAAAGAGGGGTGGCCAAACAAGAACACTACGCAGGAAGCCAAAGAAGATGATAAACCAACCACAGAACTGGCGTCGTTAGCCGCTACACGCTGCGGGATTTGCTGAGGAGGGGATCCGAGCACTTATGGACTGAATGGTCCGATGTGCAACGAGGATGATCTGTCGACTAACTAACTAACTATCTTTTGTCTTAATCTGCCATTCTCCTCGTTCTCATGTTATTTCCTGTCATCCCACTCCCTCTTCTTCTTCTTCTTCTTCTTCTTCTTCTTCTTCTTCTTCTTCTTCTCTTCTTCTTCTTCTTCTTCTTCTTCTTCTTCTTCTTCTTCTTCTTCTTCTTCTTCTTCTTCTCATTCTCTTTCTTCTTCTCCTTTTCCTTCTTCTTCTCCTTTTCCTTCTTCTTCCCCTTCTCCTTCTCCTCTCACTCCTTCTTAATCTCAACCTCTCCTCTTGTTCAACCCGTCATTCATACTCCCTAAGCCAATTAACTCCAAATCCAGTGTTTTCATGCTGTTGACTAATCTTTCATTGTTGCAATGTGTTAATATTAGACTATATGTTATCAATAACATCACGAACAGAAGACATGCCAACAATCAGAACATATCTCCTACGGCGTGCTTGTTAGGCAATAGTGTTAATGTTGCAAACCTGATTTTAAGTAATACAACAAATAATTGGATCTAGTAACAGTAACAACGGTACCCGTGGAAGCACAGGGCCTGGCATGTTTCCATGCCGGATCAGTAGTCGTATGTTTGAATCCCTAACGAGGTGGGAATGTTATTTATTGACCCAGACTCCGAGGTCGAATTAGCCTAAAATGTGTACCATGAATTGTTTTGGGAAGTAAAGATGGCTGACTGATATTGACAACGGCACTCATCGAGTGCTGGTTGAACTATACAAATAGGATACCAGAGCCATACAACTTATAAGTCAAGTCTCAAGACGTGAGGAAAAGAGTCTTTTACTTCCATGTTTCAAACAAATAATAATTAGCGTACGGAGACAAGGTTGTACAGTGGGTAGGACCCCTGCTCTCCCTCCCGCTGGTCATATGTTCGGTCCTCTACAAGATGGGTCGTTATATTTTGCTTTGATCAGGCGTCCCAAGTCGGTCCAGTCTAAAATACGTACCAGGAGATATCCTGAGAATTAAAGATAGCCGACGTAGTACTGACCGCATCAGCCAGCTAGTAGTGGTTGATCTAGGGATACTGTGCTGGCACTATATACCTAACACGCTTAACAAGATGGGGAAAGCAGGTGTCTTAACTTCTACTTCACTTGCCATAGACCCAGTCCCGCCTCGTGACCTCTAAATGTGTCATATATTTGTTATTGATAAATAATTAACTTATTGAGAAGGAGTCCTCGTTGTTGTTTCTGTGTGTTTACTTATTTGCAGCACTGCACGCTCTTTTTCTTCCCACCTCTTGCGTTATCTTTATAGTAAAGTGTAATCAGAATTCGCAAGGCAGTTGGCGTATTGAGGACATTTTAAAGTGCACTTATTCATATGTATTTTTAGTCTCTATTAAGTAAAGCATGTTTGGGGAACCTAATGAATGGAGCGATAGAAGACTGCTGCAGTTAACTTTGTGGTCCCGTGAAACATTATTCAAAGTTAACAGATTCAAGGAAGTGGAATAAAACAGTATATATATATATATATATATATATATATATATATATATATATATGTGTGTGTGTGTGTGTGTATGTGTGTGTGAGTGTTGTGTGTGTGTGTGTGTGTTGTCTATCAAGCCTGTGTCCTTAGTACTCTTCTTTATGGCAGTGAAACCTGGACAACTTACTCACGCCATACATTGGCACCTTTCCGTCTTGACAGACGATAGTTTGGTACATTGTGCTTCAAAAAGGCTTAATAACTACGATCCATGGCGGTGGCGAGTGTGGCTGGTAAGGCCAATTCTTGCTGCAAATGTTTGCCCACAGTAGATGCATGTGAAAACATGGTCATTTCCACCATTTTGCACTATCTTACGTCTCTCACGCTCTGTGTGTGCTTTATCTGCAATCATTTTCTCCTTTGTCTTTATTCCATTTCTGATAGTTGCCCTTCATTCAACACGTTCAGCGGCGACTTGCTCCCAATGTGCATTATCAATGCCTGTATCAATCATGTCCCGCTTACACACATCTTTGTATCGTAGTAGAGGCCGACCCTGAGATCTCCTACCCGTCTGTAATTCACCAAAAAGATGTCCTTTGGTATTCTACCATCATCCATCCTCCTAACATGTCCTATCCATCTAAGTCTACGAAGACTGAGCATGGAATACACCGTCACACAACCTGATCTTTCCAATACTTCAGTATTTGTGATTTTGTCTTGCCACTTAATACCAAGCATTCTTCGCAGACACCGCATATGAAAGCTGTTTAAACGTTTCTCTTGGCGTGAGTAAGTTGTCCAGGTTTCACTGCCATAAAGAAGAGTACTAAGGACACAGGCTTGGTAGACGAGGACTTTTGTTTTGGCAGTAAGCTTCCTGTTCTCCCAGACTCTTTTTGCTAACATGTTCATTGTTGTTGCTGCCTTGCCAATCCTGATGTTGATTTCCTGATCGAGGGATAATTTGCTATTTACCTCTGTTCCTAGATATGTAAAATGGTCTACTATCTCCAGTTCGGCGTCGTCAATAAAGATTGATGGTACACCATGTGCACCTTGTGACATAATCTGTGTCTTCTTTTTGTTAATTGTTAAACCAAATTCAGAACAAGCATTGGAGAATGCAGATAGTAGATGTTGTAATTCTTCCTCAGAGTGGGTCGTAATCGCAGCATCATCCGCAAAAAGCAAATCTCTGATTAGTACCCTCCTAATTTTGGTCTTGGCCTTCAATCTCTGAGCATTATAGAGGCCACCATCTGAGCGTGAGTGAATGTATATACCGTCATCCTGATCACGAAAGGCATATTTCAGTAGAAGTGAAAAGTATATCCCAAAGAGGGTGGGGGATAGTACACAACCTTGCTTAACTCCACTCTTGATTTCAAACTCTTCTGAAGTTGAGCCATCAAACTTGATTATATCCCTTCATGCCTGTGTGGAACGATTCCACAATGGACTAGAAGAGTTGGTGGGCAGCCAATCTTCTTTAGTGCTTTGAACAGACCCTCACGACTGACCAAATCGAATGCCTTTGTGAGGTCGATGAAGGCAATAAACAGTGGCTGATTTTGTTCCCGGCATTTTTCTTGCATCTGTCGCAATGAGAATATCATATCAATGGTAGACCGGTTCTGACGGAAGCCGCACTGTGATTCGGGGTAGACTTGATCTCCCAGGACTTGAAGTCTGCGCAGAACAATTCTGGCAAATACTTTCCCAACAATACACAGAAGTGAGATACCCCTATAGTTGTTACAGTCGCTCCGATCGCCCTTGTTCTTGTACAGCGTTATGATGTTTGAATCTTTGAAATCCTGTGGGACATTGTCCTTCTCGCCAGCACAGCTCTATTAACTGGTGGATCTGTAGAGTGAGTGTGTCTTGCCCACTCCTGATAACTTCTATTGGAATCCCATCCTTACCTGGAGCCTTGCCAGATGCAAGTTCATTTATAGCACACTTAACTTCTGTTATGGTGGGAAGTGTGTCCAGGTGGTCAAGAGTTGGCAGGGCCTCTATGGCGTTGAGGGCATCCTCCACTAGCTTGGTCTCACTTGAGTAAAGCTCTAAATAGTGCTCTACCCATCTATCCATCTGCTGTTTCTTATCAGTGATGATTTCTTCAGTCAAGGATTTCAGCGGTGCACTTCTTTTGATCATTGGACCACAGGCTTTCTTTATCCCTTCATACATGCCTCTGATGTTTCCCTTATCACTTGCGATTTGAATGGACTCACATAACTTGATCCAATAGTCATTCGCACACTGCCTGGCAGCCTTTTGCACATCCTTCCTTGCTTGCTTCAGCTCACTCAGAGTGTTATGCGTTGGTCTTTCCTTGTTTCTTAAGAGAGCTATCTTCTTTTTATCAATCAAGGGCTGCAGTATCTGGCTGTTTGCCGCAAACCAGTCCTGCCTCTTATGATCCACAGTGCCGTAAACCCCTACCGCTGTTTTATAAATAGTTTCCTTAAGTTTACTCCATTTATCATTTACTATACAATTTTCTGATGTATCAGTGAAAGCGTTTTCAAGTTGCTGTTGACATTCAAAGCACTTTCCAGGATCGTGAGTGTTAATAATATTAATCCTGGGGCTAGATTTGTGTTTAGCTGTGTAGATTCTCTTTGGTCTCAGTCTAACCCTTGCAACAACCAAAGAATGATCTGTATCACAGTCAACACTGTGGTAACTTCGAGTTAATGATGTATGGTTCAGATGTTGTCTCCGTGTGATAATGAAGTCCAGCTGATGCCAAGTGATACTCACACCAAGAGAAACGTTTAAACAGCTTTCATATGCCGGGTGTCTGCGAAGAATTCTTGGTATTAAGTGGCAAGACAAAATCACAAATACTGAAGTATTGGAAAGATCGGGTTGTGTGACAGTTTATTCCATGCTCAGTCTTCATAGACTTAGATGGATGGGACATCTTAGGAGGATGTATGATGGTAAAATACCAAAGGACATTTTTTTGGTGAATTACAGATGGGTAAGAGATCTCAGGATCGGCCTCTACTACGATACAAAGATGTGTGTAAGCGGGACATGATTGATACAGTCATTGATAATGCACATTGGGAGCAAGTAGCCGCTGAACGTGTTGCATGGAGGGCAAACATCAGAAATGGAATAAAGACATAGGAGGAAATTATTGCAAATAAGTCACACACCGAGCGTGTGATACGTAAGATGGTGCATGTCATTGGCACCATGCCGTCTTGACAGACGATAGTTTGTGCTTTAAAAAGGCATAATAACTTTTACCTATGGCGGTGGCGAATGTGACTGATAAGGCCAATTTGCGCTGTAAATATTCGTTCTGGGTGCATGTGAACACGTTGTCATTTACACCATCATGCACCATCTTACGTCTCAAACGCTCGGTTTCGTTCAAGAAGAAATACTTGCTTCTTCATGGCCACACCAGACCCATTACATCTCATTAACCTGAGAGAAAATAACTGAACTAGCATGGAAATGTCCTCAACATTCGACTCACTAATAATGTTATGAGCGCGGCCGGACGAGGATTCAACACCTGAGTTCGTCGTCCCCCAACAGAGGAAAAGATTGGCCATCCATTCATCCGTGCATTCAGGCCTGCAGGCCTGGTCGTTTCATATCACAGAGCTATAACAGTTACCTGAAGGTTGGTTTGATATAAAGTGAAGAGTCAGACAGGATTACATTTTGTTCCCTTATCTTTTTAACTTGGATACAGGAAACATGGTGGGGAATGTTACGGGGAATATTGCATGGAATCATAAAGAACGATATGGAAATACCGGAAATTCCACTTGCTGACAACGCAGTGCTTTTATCAACAGCACACATGTTTTTGTTTTTAATGACTAAGATATAAACAATAGATTGGACAACAACACATGTGTATTTTTTTTTTTTCATAACGAAAACATAAACAATAAAATGGACAAATTTTTTGCCTGGTATATTTCACTTCTTCTCGTTAGGTGCATACTGCAGAATTCACACAAGGTAAACTAAAGTAATGAGATAAATCCTTCCAGCTGAAATGTACAACGCACTTATTCTCATAGTAACTAAAATTGTCTTCCACCGCATTTTAAACTAACTATCATGTCTTTTTGTTTCCACAAACCTTTAACATTCGACCATTTTTATGTTGTGTGAAATCTGCAGAATGTGCCTTACGAGATGCAGCGAAATATATAACGCACTTAATTGTGCAAACATTTGTGTTTATCGTCGTTATTCAAATACACTACGGGAAACTACTATTTTGAACACAAATGGTTATTGTCAAACTAAGTAATCAGTGCAAGAACAATGCGCAAAACAAAATGTATATATCTTGCAACAATAATACATATTATGATAACAATTCAAATAAATATGGTATTATATATATTTACTAACGAAGGTAATTTAAATGAATGAAGAGACACCGAGAGGAAAGTATAAAGGCATACTCTCCGTCCTGACCCGACGACAATACAAGCCATGTGACACGGAAGGGCCAGAATACTATGTTCACCTTTCGAACAGAACACAGATCAGTTATCAAAGACATAACTAAGATCCAGTCGATATTTGAACACACACCCATCTGTCTGAAGATGAATGCTCATACAAGGTATTAGGCTGAAGGGCGGGAAATAATGCGCATTGGTTTCATGACAATAGCATTCTTTCCTGTTTCTACACATTCTCACGCAGTATCCGCATTAAGGGACTATTATCAATGTGACTTTAGATTGATTCTATGAGGGAACCACGCAAGTCACGAAAGCAGGTGAATGCCCTACAGACCTTCCAACGAGCACACGATGCTTCTTGTAAACACAGAAACCACTAACAATATACCTGGCATATTTCACTGCATCTCGTCGCGCGCATTCTACAGAGTTAACTAACGTATGCACCAGACGAGATGCAGCGAAATATGCCAGGCAATAAATCATGCAACATATTGTTTGTGTCTTCTGTGTCTAAATTCACTAAAGAAACAATGTTTGGGTATATGGTGTTGACCCCATATTTGTATAGAATTATATGGTCAGAATCACACTGCCGGCTTTGCTTACTATAACGACCATAACGTTTCCGGGTGTACATTTTGGACTAATTCGACCTGGAAGACGAAGCCAGGTTTTAAAGATCAGCCCGGGGTAGTCTGTTGACCACTGCGCTACAACGGTTCTCACATGTACTCATTTGATGAGCTTTAAATAGCAAAGGAGTAGCAATGACAGAGCTCAACGGGTACAGGAAGATATAGACGTGTACCAGTTACACGTTTAATATTTTAGTATGATATTCGTATAGCATGTTCGATTATTTATATTGCTTTCATATGCTGAGAATACAAGAATTGGACATATTTTCTCTTCTTTCATAAACTCACCTCATCATGCTTCTCTTGTACCTTGCGGTGAAGCATAAACAGCTGGAGAGTGCTCCTTTCATATATCGAGATTCCTTTAACTCTGTTATTCCCTCTGTTCATCGTTTAATGGTCGGCCTCTTTTTTTTTTTTTCCAATTTAGTGTGTACATCATTACTTGTTGTGGCATACTGTCGGTTGGAAGCCTATATTTGAATGAATCACCAAGTAACGAGACGTAGATTGTGAACCTTACTGAAACACGATTACAAAAAACAAATTGGACATTGCGGCCAAAGCTTTTGTCAGTACAGAACAAACAAACACAAACCGACACAGAACTACATCAAACACGCTGCATGACAATATTAAGGGTACTTATCTGAATCTGTATCCTTGCTTGGGATGACTGACACGCGTTACACAACTATCAGTGGATTGTATTAACCGGATGTATGGTCAACGGGTCAAATGTCAATACCGTCAGAAGCTCAGGTATTGGCTAAGCCCCTCGGCGGGAGAATAAGTGGGAAGTCGGTGGAGGATGGAGAGGCGCCCATGTGAGCGGAAGATGAAAATTAGGATTGGCGAAGATGTCACAGACGCAGTTCGCAATTAGCAATTTCTCGTTCCGCGCTCGAAACACAGCTGCGGAAGATTGCATTGCGTTGTTCCTCACAGAGGGGCATGAGTGGCGTCGCTCAGAAAACGATTGCAAACCACCGAACGCAAACCAACAAAGAAATCCCAAACAGCAAAAATAGTGCTGTGGTTGACTGCGACTTTCCTCTAAGGACATGCAACTACCTTTTTAGTGGACTACACAGCTAGGGGAGGGAGGAGGGGTGGGGTTTGGAAGTTAAATGAGACTGTGTTGGACATTGAGGCCAAATCTTATAATTGATAATAAACTAAGTAAATATGGAATTGATTAGGTTTATTGTGACTTTACTTTATTGCATGCATGGATGCTTCCATTAGTTGTCCAGACTCCTAGCATCAGTCAGACAAGATAATTCTCAATAATGCACAAGAACTCCATAGCAACATTACGAGATCGTTGTATGTGTATAGCAACATTAAGAGATCTTTGTGTGTGTGTATAGCAACATTAAGAGATCCTTGTGTGTGTATAGCACCATTATGGGATCCTTGTGTGTGTGTAGCACCATTACGGGATCCTTGTGTGTATATTGCAACATTAAGAGATCCTTGTGTGTGTATAGCACCATTACGGGATCCGTGTGTGTATAGCACCATTATGGGATCCTTGTGTGTGTATTGCAACATTAAGAGATCCTTGTGTGTGTATAGCACCATTACGGGATCCGTGTGTGTATAGCACCATTATGGGCTCCTTGTGTGTGTATAGCACCATTAGTTAGTTAGTTAGTTAGTCGACAGATCATCCTCATTGCACATCGAACCATTCGGTCCATAAGTGCTCGGATCCCCTCCTCAGCAAATCCCGCAGCGTGTAGCGGCTAACGACGCCAGTTCTGTGTTGGTTTATCAATCTTCTTTGGCTTCCTGCGTAGTGTTCTTGTTTGGCCACCCCTCTTTTAATTTGCTGCTCTCGCAGTCTGGCCATTGTTGTAGATTCACAGTCATCACTTGGTTCTCGCAAAAGTCTCACTTCTCGTAGAGCATTCAGAATGTCAGCCTGGTCCATGGCGCGTCCGCCCTCCACAGTAGCCTCACCTGCGAGCTTGTCAGCCCGCTCATTTCCTTGTACTCCCGCATGCCCTGGCACGAAGATGAAACTAATCTTTGCCAGCCGAGACCGCCCCAGAGGCAGCAACCATTCTCTTCGGATCGACCCCTCCTCTATCCTCTTGATCATGTTCATTGAGTCGCTAAGGAAACAAGCCCTAGTGAATGTCTGTGTCTCGAGCCATGTTATTGCTTTACTTACTGCCATGACTTCCATGGTCAGGCTACTTGTGGTTTCAGTGAAAGCACCAGAGTCCTCCTTCACAATTCTCCCTCCGGCCCGAGCTGTAAAGGCCCATGAGCTTCTCACATGTCGGACGACCGACCCATCTGTGTAGATGACCGCGTCACCGTCTAGCGAATTCTCGAAAATCAACGCTTGTACTTCAGCCTCAACAGCAGCCGGATTTTCTTGTCTGCATTTTCTATCTAGTTGGATGCAAACTGAAAAGGATGTGCAGAAGTCTGTTGGCACTTGCACCCACTCCTCGCCAGGTTCTAAGTCCTCAAGTGAACACACCTGTTGAAGAATGTCTTCGGCTTGACCCATCCACGACCGTCCTCTTTTTAACCTGCTGCCCTTCACCTTCCTAATTTCACTATGCAGTGGATGTTGTGTGTTTGCGTTAATTCTGAGGTAGGCGCGTGCCCTGCAAACTTGTATTCTCTCTTCAATGGTTGGAAAATCAAGAAGGTAGCGCATCGCCCTGCATGCTGTATCTCTTGTACATCCAAGAATAATACGCATAGATTCATTCTGTATCCTTTCCATCCTTTCTATCTGCTTATGGCTGAGAGTCAGGATTGCCATTGCATACTCCAAAACAGACATGACCAGCCCCTCGTACATAAGACATAGATGGCGCTGCTCACAGTTTGCTGCCGCCATCACCCGCATCGCTGCCAAACCCCGCTTGGCCTTTGTTATCACCTGGTCTATGTGCACATTATAAGCAAGGCTTCGATCAAACCGTATCCCCAGGTAATTCATTGCCTGCGTTCTTTCCACCGTCTCTGAACACAGCATTACAGTTGGTGTTGGATTGTTGACAATATGATTATTCAACGAGAACCAAGTCACTGTTGCCTTTGTTGGGTTGACCATTGCCCCAGCTTCATCACACCAAGTACTTATGCGATTGAGTTCGGTTTGTAGTTCCACAGCAACCTCCTCTCTATCCTTACCCTGACGATACACTAAAACATCATCGGCATATGACAATGTCCTGCCAGGTCCAGTGATCTGCTCACTGGTGATTCTCACTGTGTAGGCGTTGAACAGTACCGGAGATAATGGTGATCCCTGTGGTAGGCCAGGATATATTGTTGTTGGTTCCGAAGTCCAACTGCCACATCTAAAAACTACTTTCCGTTGGAAGAGGGCTGCAGCGATCCAACTAAGGAGGAATGGACTTACGTTTAGTTCAAGAAGCTGAAACATTAAAAAATCCAGTGGTACTCTGTTGTATGCGTCCTCAAGATCAATCGCTGCAGCAACGGTTTCAGTGCCTGAGTGGAAACCTTCATAGACATCATGGGCAAAGACTGCTGCATTGGTCCAGGTTTCTCTTTTTGGACGGTACCCACCCAGGGTAGGTGGGAAAACACCTTGCCTCTCTGGTTGGTTTGATATTTTCCTGGCAATTACCTTCTCCAGCAGCTTGCCTATTGTATTCTGCATGGTTATAATTCGATATCCCTGAATTTTTTTGTGGTCTTTGTCAGGCTTCGGCAAGGGAATCAGATAGCTGTGTAACCATTCCTCCTTGATGCTAGCACTCCCTATACTGTTGTTGTACATGTCTGCTAGTTTCTCTAGCTCATTGTCGGTACACCTATTTATGTCGTCGTATCTTATGCCATCAGGACCTGGAGCACTGTTTTTTGATCGTCGAAGCACAGCCTTGATTTCTTTCACTGTCACTGTGTCTTCATCCGAAGTGTTCTGGGCCTTGCATCTGTCTGAGGTGACCTCCTTGGCCAGATTTCGGCCTCCCATGTCTGTCTGGTTGCTCTGCTCAAGGTAGCGTTCAAAGAGGGCTTTGCCCTTGTCCTCGTCAGTCCTCTGCCAGATGAGGTCAGCACCTTGGAAGTCAGAAATGCTCTTATTCTTGACTACACCACTCATGCTTTTATGTAGTCGCCAGAACAATTTCAGTGACTTGTCTGTGCTTACTCTTTGACACACCTCTGCCCATTTTTCGCTTTTAACCACCTTGACCAGTTTTTTGAAATAGCTTACTTTTGTGTGCATCTCTCTTTCTAAGTGCAAGCAGGGACTAGGATGACCAGCTCTGTTCTTCTTGGCATTTTGCCATCTCCTTACAGCACTACGCTTATCCACCCAAGCCTTCTCCACCTCGAAACTCCACCACGGTGGCTGCTCCCAGCTTTTTTTCCTGCCCTGAAACGTTCTGCGCTTGTCACGTCTTATTTTACTCACCACATCTTGCCCTGTACTGTCATACTGGAACGTCTTTACCTTTAGCTTGTGCTGCCTGGTTATGCCTTTCTATACCAATATGCTGCAAGGGTGGTGGTCGCTGCCATGGTGTCCTAGGACACCCCATCTACACACTGTAGTGAGTGAAGGTGAAACTAGCGCCAGATCAATAGCACTGTCCTCATCGCCTGGACGGCTTGCTGTCCTGGTGACACAGCCACTGTTGATACAAACCAGGTCGATGGTTTCCAGTGCAGTCTCGAGCTCCTCCCCCTGTGTATTGGAGGAAGTGTTTCCCCATGATCTGCCTTTAGCGTTGAAGTCACCACAGAAAATAACATTTCTCTCGTGGCCTAATATGCCACTTAAGCACTGCCACTTCTGGGCGTCCACACTCGCATTGCGGGCATAAACATTAACCAACACGAATGGTATACTGGAATGAACTCTCAACGCCTGTATTTGTATATCGTCACTGTCCCAACTGGACATGTCTAGCTCTGACGCCACCATGCTGTCGCGAACGAGAATCGCCGTTCCCAGATGTCGTCTGTTGTAGAAACATTTGAAGCCGGCAATTCGGAGTAGCTGATCGCCCAGTCTCGTCTCCTGGAGTGCTACAATGTCGTTCCTGTAAACTAGGGTTTCTAAAATAGAGCCCCGTTGTTTTACACTGGCACAGTTCCAATATAGAATACGGATGTTCCTGAGTCCTAGACGGTGACACTTGAGTCTAAAACGTCTCAAACCACCACGCTTACCTTGCTTCTTTCTCCCTGCGCGGCTACCACGCCGCTTCGTTATGTTGACTGCTGACCGCTCGGAGAACACACGTTGTTCCGCCATGTTGAAAAAACGTAAACACAGACTGAGAAACCACACACGCTGCTGAAAATTCACTCAAGGATGGCTTCGCTCGATGCACGAACTCCGTAGCACCCGCGCAGATCTTGAGTAGAAACTCCTGGTTTTACATCCTGGCACACCAAATACACGCAAGAGATGAATAAATCCATCCCCTACGCGAAAAAGTTAACGAACACAAAACAACACGACCGTCCGTCGCCATCTTGAAACCGGAACCATTACGGGATCCTTGTGTGTATAGCACCATTATGGAATCCTTGTGTGTATAGCACCATTACGGGATCCTTGTGTGTATAGCACCATTACGGGATCCTCGTGTGTATATCAACATTAAGAGATCCTTTTGTGTGTATAGCAACATTAAGAGATCATTGTGTGTGTGTGTATAGCACCATTACGGGATCCTTGTGTGTATAGCACCATTATGGGATCCTAGTGTGTATAGCACCATTACGGGATCCTTGTGTGTATAGCACCATTACGGGATCCTTGTGTGTATAGCACCATTACGGGATCCTTGTGTGTATAGCACCATTACGGGATCCTTGTGTGTATAGCACCATTACGGGATCCGTGTGTGTATAGCACCATTACGGGATCCTTGTGTGTATAGCACCATTACTGGATCCTTGTGTGTGTATAGCAACATTAAGAGATCCTTGTGTGTGTGTGTAGCACCATTACGGGATCCTTGTGTGTGTATAACACCATTACGGGATCCTTGTGTGCATAGCAACTTTAAGGGATCCTTGTGTGTATAGCAACATGAAGGGATCCTTGTGTGTGTATAGCAACAGTATGGGATCATTGTGTGTGTGTGTGTGTGTAGCACCATTACGGGATCCTTGTGTGTGTATAGCACCATTACTGGATCCTTGTGTGTGTAGCACCATTACGGGATCCTTGTGTGTGTGTGTAGCACCATTACGGGATCATTGTGTGTATGTAGCACCATTACGGGATCCTTGTGTGTATAGCAACATGAATGGATCCTTGTGTGTGTATAGCACCAGTTTGGGATCCGTGTGTGTATAGCACCAGTAAGGCATCATTGTGTGTGTGTGTGTGTGTATGTGTGTGTGACATCATGAAGAGCTCCGTGTGTGTATAGAACCAATAAGGGGCACTTATGAATGCATAGCAAAATGAAGAGATCCGTATGTGTGTGTAATGAAGGAATCCTTGTGTGTATAGCACCACTACGGGATCCTTGTGTGTAATGGATCAGTAATAGGAAAAGCTAGCCTACAAGAAAAAATAATTCCAGTGAAATCTACACTTGAGTTCAAAACCCTGAACTCTAAGCTGTTTGAACTGGACATGGCTTTTATTAAATCATTATTACAGTAGTAATTCACGTGGCCGATAGAAAAAGAGCGCTCCATCTCTTAAACTTCTGGGAACTGATGGCGGGTTGGCGGGATCAATCCCTCAGTTTGGATTTCAACGCTGACTTCCCGTTCAGAAAGCAATGGCAAACTACTGAACTTAAACTTGCCTAGAACATCAACCTTGGGTTGGGGTTGATTGCAACGTCCTACAAAGGACATGTATAACTTATCTGAACCCTCTACATCATAAACTGGACATAATTCAAAGCCACTGTGACAGCATCGTTATGCTTAGACATGGCTATCAATAAGGAGCACATCAAATAACACACACCCGCTGCAAACACATCGGACCTCTACGCTGGGTCTAGTATATTAATATGCACTTGTAGCGAGCGTGCTTCGTTGCTTGTACCAGGCAAACGTGTGCTTTTAACACAGCCTGGAGGAAACCTTATACGGTCTGAGTAATCCCTAACTGGTATCGTGGGGTGTTTGTGCTCGTGTTTCTCTGAGGTCATAGACTACACTGCTATACAAGTTGTTCTTCCTATCATTAAGCGTTACAACTTCCACCAACAGCGTCTTTCAGGTGCATAATCCGTATATGCATTGGGTTGGGGTCGGTTGACAATGGAATACTGAAATCTGTTGGGGAATCCTGACTAACTAGGTTCGGTTGACAATGGAATACTGAAATCTGTGGAAGAATCCTGACTAACTGGGGTTGGTTGACAATGGAATACTGAAATCTGTGGAGGAATCCTGACTAACTGGGGTCGGTTCACAATTGAATACTGAAATCTGTGGAGGAATCCTGACTAACTGGGATCGGTTGGCAATGGAATACTGAAATCTGTGGAGGAATCCTGACTAACTGGGTTCGGTTGACAATGGAATACTGAAATCAGTGGAGGAATCCTGACTAACTTGGGCTTAAACCTAGCCAGGCCATGTGTGCTGAGCTGAATCTTGACCCAGTAACACCCTAACATGCCCCTTCGCCGATGCGACATTTCGGTATCAGGCTTGCACTAGCCATGTGTTTCAGGGCTTTGAGAGAGAGAGAGAGAGAGAGAGAGAGAGAGAGAGAGAGAGAGAGAGAGAGAGAGAGAGAGAGAGTGAAGAGAGAGAGAGTGAGAGAGAGAGAGAGAGAGAGACAGACAGAGAGAGAGAGAGAGACAGAGAGAGAGTTATGTAATAGCCCTGTGTAAGTGGCATCAGGGTACCCAGGCTTTCCTACAGATATAATACACAAGTAAAGAACCCTTGTTCATGCCATAAGGTGCATTGAACAAGAGTTACTAGACTCATATTTATATAGACCAGTTGGAGTTCGGTGGGTTACGTGGTCCGTATCACGCCGGCTGCTTTCCCTTCGCTAGATATCTCGATTACCTTTCTGTTCCGGACTGGTGATAGTTCTCTGAAGTTCATTTCCTACGATTGACTTACAACTGAATATTCCATCACATGTAAACTCACAGATGACTAGGCGTGACATGTAGGAGTACCAGAAAGGAATATGACTCGTTAGTGGTTAGATGCTCACCCCCCAGTCCCGGTTCTCATAGGTTCGAATCTGCATAGGAGATGATTTCTAAAATGGACCTGCGCTCACGAGTCCACCCAGCCTAAAATGAGTACCAGCTAATTTATTGGGAAGCAAATGAGGCCGATGTGATACTGATTATATGTCCAATCGAGTGCAGATTGATCTAAACAATGGTGTAACAGCATATACTCAATGCGCGCAAAGCGTGTAAACGAGTCTTTTGGTTTACTGAACAGGATCCAAGTATGACTACATCTGGACTGCTAGATTCTACACTACAGGATCCTAGTCTGGCTAAATCTGGACTACTAGATTCTAAATTACATGATCCTAGTCTGGTTAAATCTTGACTACTAGATTCTAAACAATAGGATCTAAGTCTGACTAAGTATGGACTACTAGATTCTAAACTACAGGATCCAAGTCTGACGAAATCTAGACTAATAGACTCTACACTACAGGATCCAAGTCTGACTTAATCTCGACTAGTAGTTTCTAAACTACAGGATCCAATTCTGACTAAATCTGGACTACTAGATTCTAAACCACATGATCCTAGTCTGGCTAAATCTGGACTACAAGATTCCACACTGAAGGAGCCACTCCAAGTGTAGTTTAGTCAATGTGACGTGATGTCTGATTGACTTCAAGTATAGTCAGAGTTAAGATTACATGCTTACTGTCGTCTTCTTTTGTCCTCTACCCCTTTTGGGGGCTAGGCCCTCAATGAACACACTCCAAGTCCTCCACTCTGTAGCTTTCCCATGTAGCTCTATCCATGCCCTTCCCATCCTGTTCACTGTTGTGTTTATGTAGCTCTATCCATGCCCTTCCCATCCTGTTCACTGTTGTGTTTATTCTCTGCTAGGTTTCTAGTCCTTTCTCTATTCCTTTTGTCTTGTGGGTTACAGACCAAGGGCTTTTCAAGTTATACTTGAAGGGAAGTCAATCTGTTTCACCGCCACGTGCCATGTATCTTTTAGAAGACCCTCCCCCTTTTGGTAGGCCAGTATATTCCACATGGCTAATAACAAGTGTCAGACCATTATCTAATATTACTGTGTCGTGTAGTTTTGATGTTCGCATTTTGCCCATGCCTTTATAATGCATATCTGTTATATTGTTGCTGTTCTCTGTTAGCCTTGAATGATGTGTGAATGAAATAATGTATGAAAGAGAGTGATAGAAGGGCAGAATGTTAGACGGGCCTGCGTGCCCAATTCTTAACCCTTTGAAAATGACGTTTGTTCGTTCGTTCGTTCGTTAGGCTGGCTTGCTTATTCTGATTTCCATTATCTCTGAATGTGTTCATGACTGGTTGGATTGTGTGGCTAAAGTGTTTCCACGGGTTGATGCAGCCAGCCCCAGGCCCAACCCTCCTTCGTCGCCTCTTGCGATCTGTTAGGTAGGTTACGATGTGACACTATTCTGTGCTTCCATTACGGGTCCCTGTATCCTCGTTACGACATGCGTGGTAGGCTGAAATGTTAACTGATTCTGTGAGAAGCAAAATAGCAGGCTCGGACCAAGCATGCTGCCCTATCAAATAAAGAAGTAATATACAAGATACTGCGAAACAAAACAAAGAACACGGTGACTCTAATACTGCGATATTTCGCCCTTGGGAGGTCACATTAGGCAATATTTTATCCTTCGGCACTGAATCAGTTTATATGCTACCACTTGGGGTCCCGTTAACCCATGGGCGAAACCCCGAGGTCGCCTCCTAAGACATGCATGGCATGCTGCTTAGTTAAGCAATAACATGGCTATAGACACAAACTTTCACTCTGGCATGCTTCCTTGGTGACTCAACGAGTATGCTCAGGAAGACAGAAATGGGTTGGATCCGAAGACAGTGATTGTTGTATCTAGGGCGGTCACGGCTGGCAAAGACTAGTTTCATTTTCGAGCCAGGGCATGAGGGCGTACAAGGAAATGAGTAGGCTGACAGGCTGGTGGTAAAGCTACTGTGGAGGGCGGACGAGCCATGGACCAGGCTGATGTACTGAATGCTCTACGAGAAGTAAGGCTTTGCGAGAATCAAGTGATGAATGTGAATCTACAACCATGGTTATACTGCGAGAAGAGAAAGTTAAAAGAGGTGTGACCAGACTAGAACACTGTGCAGGAAGCCAAAGAGGATTAATTTAACCAACACAGAACTGGCTGATGTCATGAGCACGCTGCTGGATTTACTGAGGAGGGGATCTGAGCACTTATGGACTGAATGATTCGATGTGCAATGGGAATGATCTGTCGACTAACTAACTATGGTAGGCTGCAGTGTCACTATCATTGATTACCTTTATTGTCTCAGTAACGGGCGGATGAGGCATAGTGTAGCCATCAGTCTTTGTCGTTTTTTGTTTTGTTTTGTTAACCTATTTAAACTTAAGACTGAAATCAGATATCCTTACCTGATTAATAGTCTATCAAGTGTCCATCCCAGGACTGCAGCGGCTGCCTGTATTTGTTAATCTGATAGTGTACGTAATTGTCTTTCTTCGTTGTGCCTCCTATCTCCATGCTTGACGCAGAAAACATGATATTGTGGTTTCATATTTCCAGCCAGACATAAATAGTGTGTACTGGGAAATATATGGTGTACAATAACAATGGTGTCATATAGGTTGTTGTTGACTATGTGACTGCTGCTGCTGCTGTAAATTGTCCTCGTTTCTAGTTGTTCACTCATACACTACTTGAAAACTTAGAGACTGGCGATAACTTCATTTCGTCCCGCTAGGAAAGCATAAGGCATCAGCGTGGCCGAAAGGAAAAGGCGCTAGCTTTGAAACTTCCGGAGCGATGACGAGGAGATAGGGGGTTCATTCCTTACACCGGCATTAAGCTGAACTTAAATGTTGACTTCTCGTTTAGACATATTTGGCAAACTACTGAACGTACAACACCCTAGAATACCAAGCAGGTATTGAACTCCACGTCCTGCAAGGAGATGCAACATTGTAGGCAAGAATGCCACCCGTTCTGAACATGTTCGTGAGCTCGGCAAGCGGTCAGGGCGAGACGTGGGTGCTGAGTATCTACTATCATTGCAGTCATTAGTTGTAACTCTTGCGGTCACGTGACATGCACAGCTTTGGATCTCGACAGTCTTCATAACAACGGAGACCGAGGTCGACCCTACTCCCTTCATTAGCTAGGTGTCTGTCCAGGAACCTCATCCCTTCATTAGTTATGTGTCTGTCCAGGACCACATCCCTTCATTAGTTATGTGTCTGTCCAGGACCCACATCCCTTCATTAGTTAGGTGTCTGTCCAGGACCCTGATCCCTTCATTAGTTAGGTGTCTGTCCAGAACCCTCATCCCTTCATTAGTTAGGTGTCTGTCCAGGAACCTCATCCCTTCATTAGCTAGGTATCTGTCCAGGACCCTCATCCCTTCATTAGCTATGTGTCTGTCCAGGACCCTGATCCCTTCGTTAGCTAGGTTTCTGTCCAGGAACTCCATCCCTTCATTAGTTAGGTGTCTGTCCAGGAACTCCATCCCTTCATTAGTTAGGTGTCTGTCCAGGACCCTCATTCCTTCATTAGCTAGGTGTCTGTCAAGGAACTCCATCCCTTCATTAGCTAGGTGTCTGTCCAGGACCCTCATTCCTTCATAAGCTAGGTGTCTGTCCAGGACCCTCATTCCTTCATAAGCTAGGTGTCTGTCAAGGAACTCCATCCCTTCATTAGCTAGGTGTCTGTCAAGGAACTCCATCCCTTCATTAGCTAGGTGTCTGTCCAGGACCCTCATTCCTTCATAAGCTAGGTGTCTGTCCAGGACCCTCATTCCTTCATAAGCTAGGTGTCTGTCCAGGAACTCCATCCCTTCATTAGCTAGGTGTCTGTCCAGGACCCTCATTCCTTCATAAGCTAGGTGTCTGTCCAGGAACTCCATCCCTTCATTAGTTAGGTGTCTGTCCAGGACCCTCATTCCTTCATTAGCTAGGTGTCTGTCAAGGAACTCCATCCCTTCATTAGCTAGGTGTCTGTCCAGGACCCTCATTCCTTCATAAGCTAGGTGTCTGTCCAGGAACCTCATCCCTTCATTAACCATGTTTCTGTCCAGGAACCTCATCCCTTCATTTGCTAGGTGTCTGTCCTGGACCCTCCTCCTTTCATTAGCCATATTTCTGTCCAGGACCATCCTCCCTTCATTAGCTACGTGTCTGTCCAGGACCATCCTCCCTTCATTAGCTAGGTGTCTGCCCAGGACCCTCATTCCTTCATTAGCTAGGTGTCTGCCCAGGACCCTCATCCCTTCATTAGCTAGGTGTCTGTCCAGGACCATCATTCCTTCATTAGCTAGGTGTCTGTCCAGGGCCCTCATTCCTTCATTAGCTAGGTGTCTGTCCAGGAACCTCATCCCTTCATTAGCTAGGTGTCTGTCCAGGACACTCATCCCTTCTTTAGCTAGGTGTCTGCCCAGGACCCTCCTCCCTTCATTAGCTAGGTATCTGTCCAGGACACTCATCCCTTCATTAGCTAGGTGTCTGTCCAGGAACCTCATACCTTCATTAGCTAGGTGTCTGTCCAGGACACTCATCCCTTCATTAGCTAGGTGTCTGTCCAGGAACCTCATCCCTTCATTAGCTAGGTGTCTGTCCATGATACTCATCCCTTCATTAGCTAGGTGTCTGTCCAGGACACTCATTCCTTCATTAGCTAGGTGTCTGTCCAGGACACTCATTCCTTCATTAGCTAGGTGTCTGTCCAGGACACTCATTCCTTCATTAGCTAGGTGTCTGTCCAGGAACCTCATCCCTTCATTAGCTAGGTGTCTGTCCAGGACACTCATTCCTTCATTAGCTAGGTGTCTGTTCAGGACCCTCGTCCCATCATTGGCTAGGTGACTGTTTAGAATATCCCACTCCCCAACCAAGCATTACAATAATAAAATGTGTTTTTACACGCTTGTAAAACATATTGATACATGACTATGCTAGAAAATATCTAGTGTTTTATGATTTAAGTGTTTTTCGTTCCTATTTCTGGTAAGCGATAATGTGTGTCTGTGTGTGTGTGTGTGTGTTTGTGTGTGCGTGTGTGTGTGACTGTGTTTGTGCACGCGCGCGAGCGCATACGTTTTACTCCATTTGATGTATCTTCTCTATTTCAGGTAAGTGACCATGTGGTGACTGTGCGTGCGTGTGTGCGTGAGTGCGTGCGCGCGCGCGCGCAAGTGGGAGCATGTGTGTGTATTATGTTTTAATCCAATGATTTGTTTGTCTCTATTTCAGGTAAGTAACAATTTGGCTTGTGGAATGTTCTAACGTTACCTTCTGCGAACTCTAGCCATGTTGGTGAGTACACCTTAACTTAATACCATCACAACTAACCCCTACCAGACTCTCAGCTGCATATCAGTTTATGTGGCTTTGTTTCCCTTGTGTAAATGTCTTCTTAACTTGATCACATCATCGTTACATGATTTGTTCTCTGATATCTTACTTGTTTGCTGTTACCGGTCAGGGATATCATTGCTGATTATATGTTGATTATTTTTTGGTTTTAAACCTTGCTGTCGCCACGAATTTTGCTGTGATTTTTATTTTTTATTTTAGATGTAATAAACAACAGACATTCGCGAATCGGTGTCAGTGCAGACTAGGGGAACTAAATGAGTCTGAGAATATCATTAATGTGGAGTTTATAGAGCGATATAAATTAGATCAAATCAAGAGGTGAGAACAAGACACTGGCGGTGGACAGGAGATACTCTGAGGAAACCCGTTAAAAGCATAAGTAGTAGGTCTCTTCTCTGGAACCCACGAAACAGAAGACAAGAAGGAAAACCCAGATATGCACGGAAAATAGAACAAGCGTCAGAGATGATTAATGTTGGGAGAAAGATTTTTTTCCCCCGCATATCCTTTTACAGGACATTGCAGTCAACACCAGCATTTTTCAGCTGCTGTTGATGTCTTGGCAAGTGTTACGTTTAGTAGTTTGTCATTGCTTTCTGAGTGACTGGCTCACATATCCTCGTAAGTAACCAGCACGATGCGATCCGCTGACGAATCTCGCGCAGCTGTGTTTCGTATTAGAATATACGGGATTACTAACAACGTCCTTAACTCCTTGAACAAGGAGACCTGCTGAGAAAAAGTAGAAGATGAAAGAAGAAGAAGAAGAAGAAGAAGAAGAAGAAGAAGAAGAAGAAGAAGAAGAAGAAGAAGAAGAAGAAGAAGAAGAAGAAGAAGAAGAGGAGAGGAGGAGGAAGAGGAGGGGGAGAAGGAGAAGCACATCGTGCTTTTAATGTTGGACGAAGCACTGAACACAAAATAAACTAATTACAGACCTGGCAGTTGTCTAACATGATGGAAAGGTAAACAACACAACAGTGCAGAAAGGTACATGTGAAACAAATTCCGTTGTCGCTAATGGTCTGGAGGTGAGGATTTCTGGAAACTGTGCTTGCAAGAAACTGATGTATCACATCGGGAGAGTGATGGGTAAAAGACAGAGAATGAGAGAGAGAGAAAGAGAGAGAGAGAGAGAGAGAGAGAGAGAGAGAGAGAGAGAGAGAGAGAGAGAGAGATAGGAGGAGAGAACAGAGATTAGCATCTTTCCTTGCCGACTAATTCAATCAATTCTCTCTCTCTCTCTCTCTCTCTCTCTCTCTCTCTCTCTCTCTCTCTCTCTCTCTCTCTCTCTCTCTCTCTCTCTCTCTCTCCTTCGCTCGTTCGCTCGCTTCATTCACTCACAAGTTCATTCATTTGTGTTAATTACTCATGTAAACACCGACTAAAATCTCTCCCTCTCTCTCTCTCTCTCTCTCTCTCTCTCTCTCTCTCTTCTCTCTCTCTCTCTCTCTCTCTCTCTCTCTCTCTCTCTCGCCTCCTCTCTCCTTCGCTGGTTCGCTAGCTTCATTCACCCACAAACTCATTCACTTGTGTTAATTACTCACGTAAACACCGACTAAAATCTCTCTCTCTCTCTTTCTCTCTCTTCTCTCTCTCTCTCTCTCTCTCTCTCTCTCTCTCTCTCTCTGTCTGTCTCTCGCCTTCTCTCTCCTTCGCTGGTTCCCTAGCTTCATTCACCCACGAGCTCATTCACTTTTTGTTTATTTACTCACGCGAGCACGACTAACATCTCTCTCTCTCTCTCTTACTCTCTCTCTCTCTCTCTCTCTCTCTCTCTCTCTCTCTCTCTCTCTCTCCTCCCTCTCTCTTCATTCATTCACCAACAAGCTCACTCATTTATTTGTCTACCTTAGCACGGACTATGCCTCTCCCAAGACATAGGGAACGATTAAAGATACTTCATGTCCCTAAACCTAAGATAGACTGATACAAAACAAGCATAGCATATGTACTCTGCCGTTCAGTTGTGGAACAATCTTCCACAAGAAATCAAAGACACCGGCAATCACTATACATACAGTCGCAGCTTGTTTGAACACTATCTCAGAACTGACTATATGCACCCCCCCCCCCCGCCCCCTAAACAAAAAGACCCAAAAATAATAATCATTATCTCAAACGACATCTAGTATAATAAACATTCCCATATGGATGGTACGTTACACCTATCTTAGGTAATAAAAAGTGGCATGTTAAAAATTGCTTTAGTGAGTCAAGTATTATTGATTATTTTCCATGCGTTTTAATGCATATTGATCTGTTGTTGTCAAAGATTAGATTCATAAATGAGGTATGAATGAAATAATGTAAGAAAGGAAAGAGATAACAGGGGCAGGATGTCAGACGGGCATGTGTGCCCAATTCTTGACCCTTTGAAAATAAAGTTTGTTCCTTCGTTCACTCCCAGCCCCTCTCTCTCTCTCTCTCTCTCTCTCTCTCTCTCTCTCTATCTATCTCCCTCTCGCGTGCTCTCTCTCACTCTCTCTCTCTCTCTCTCTCTCTCTCTCTCTCTCTCGTTCGCTCTGTCACTTCATTCACCTACAAGCGCATTCAGGTGTCTTATTTCCTCACGTAACCACATGCTCACTCACATATTTACTTGCCTTTCTTAATAATATTAACTTACTCATTACTAATTAATACTAACTACCGACTAAATCTCTCACTCACGCACTCTCTCTCTCTCTCTCTCTCTCTCTCTCTCTCTCTCTCTCTCTCTCTCTCTCTCTCTCTCTCTCGTTGTCCACTAAAGATTTTTGCACATTTCCAATTGGATTATTTGCATATATTGTTCTTGTTCTTGTTGCCGAAAATTAGCCTAATGATAGATGAATGAATGAAATAATGGTTAGGTCGATTGGAGAGAGAGAGAGAGAGAGAGAGAGAGAGAGAGAGAGAGAGAGAGAGAGAGAGAGAGAGAGAGAGAGAGAGAGAGAGAGAGAGAATAAGGGCAGAATGTTAGATGGACATGCGTGCCAATTATTAACTCTTTGAAAGTAAAGCTCGTTCCTTCGATCATTCTCCCTTTGTTTATCTCTGTCACTGTCTGTCTGTCAGTCAGTCCCTCTGTCTCTCTCTCTCTCTCTCTCTCTCTCTCTCTGTTTCTCTCTGTCTCTATGTGTTTATCTATGTCTCTGTCTCTCCCTGTCTGGGTCTCTCTTTGTCTCTGCCTCTCTGCGTGTCTCTATCTCTCTCTATCTCTCTTTCTCTCTGTCTCTCTGTGTTTTCTCTCTGTTTCTCTCTGTTTCTCTCTCTCTCTCTGATTCTCTGTGTCTCTGTCTCTCTGTCTCTGTGTCTCTGTCTTTCTCTGTCTCTGTCTCTCTCTCTCTGCTTATGTTTGTCTCTGTCTTTCTCTGGCTCCATATCTCTGTGTCTCTGTCTCTCTCTCTCTCTTTGTCTCTCGATGTCTCTCTGTCTCTCTCTCTGTGTCTCTGTCTGTGTGTCTCTCTCTGTCTCTCTGTCACTGTGTCTCTGTCTCTCTCTGTCTCTCTCTGCTTCTCTATGTCTCTGTCTGTAACTGTCTATGTCTTTCTCTGACTCTCTGTCTATGTCTCTCTTTGCTTCTCTCTGTCTCTCTCTCTGTCTCTCTGTCTCTGTCTCTCTGTCTCTGTCTCTCTGTTTCTGTCTCTTTTTGCTTCTCTCTGTCTCTGTCTCTCTCTCTGTATACCTCTATGTCTCTTCTCTCTATATCTCTTCTCTCTCTCTGTCTGTGTCTCTCTCTCTGCCTCTGTATCTCTGTCTCTGTTTCTCTGTCTCTCTCTCTGTCTCTGTATCTCTCTGCTTCTCAATGCCTCTATCTCTCTCTGTCTCGCTCTGTCACTGTCTATCTCTGTCTCTCACTTTGTCTCTGTCTCTCTGTCTCTGTCACTCTATGTCTCTGTCTGTCGCTGTCTGTCTTTGTGTCTCTGTATCTGTCTCCATCTCTCTGTCTCAGCCTCTCTCTGTATCTTGTCTCTTTCTGTCTCTGTCTCTTTCTGTCTCTCTCTGTCTGTCAGTCTCTCTCTATACCTCTCTGTCTCTATCATTGTCTCTCCTGTCTCTGTTTCTCTTTCTCTATCTCTCTGTCTCGATATGTGCCTCTCTCTGTCTCTGTCTTTCTCTGTCTCTACCTCTCTGCCTCTGTCTCTATCTGTCTCTCCATCTGTCTCTGTCTCTCTCTGTCTATATCTCTCTATATCTCTCTGCCTCTCTCTGTATCTCTGTCTCTCTCTGTTTGTCAGTCTCTCTCTGTACCTCTCTGTCTCTGTCATTGTCTATCTTTTCTCTGTTTCTCTCTGTCTCTCTATCTCTCTGTCTCGATCTGTGCCTCTCTCTGTCTCTATCTTTCTCTGTCTCTATCTCTCTGCCTGTGTCTATATATGTCTATCCATCTGTCCCTATCCCCCTCTGTCTCTCTCTATCTATATCTCTCTATATCTCTCAGCCTCTCTCTGTCTCTCTCTGTATCTGTCTCTCTCTGTCTCTCTCTCTGTTGCTATGTCTTTGTTTCTCACTATTTCTATCTGTCTATCTCTGTCTCTCTCTGTCTCTCTCTCTGCCTCTGTCTCTCTGTCTCTCTCTGTCTCTCTATGTCTCTCTCTGTCTCTCTCAGTTGTGTGTGTGTGTGTGTGTGTGTGTGTGTGTGTGTGTTCATCCGACTTAACCTATCCAGTGGATGCCAGTTCGAATCCATGACCACCAGATCGTCAGCCATTAACCTTCTGCGGCACCATATCATATTACCGCCAAGTATAACATCGCCCGGTCACTCCCAGTGCTGAGCAGTGCGTCTGTTTGTGTCCAGTAATTAACCATGGTACGATCGATCAACCAATTCTCCATCTGGTGTTTCAACACGAGGGGAGCTCACAGCCATCTGTTTCAGAACATTAACTCTGCATATTTCATTGATGGTCCCAGATTATGTCGCTGATTGTTGAACACAAGCTTTTGTGTTTTGCACAATCGTAACCATTTCACTGATTACGCTGGCACTCAAGCTGAGTTTTATATCCATACTCGGGGATTAGGCGACGTCTGTAACAGAGCGGTTAGTGAACAGCAGTTTGACCATGTCCCAACAAGTGCTGGGGTTGATTGCAAAGTCCTGTAAATTACATGCAACTGTTTTTGTTGGGCGGGAGTGATGGGGTGGGGGTAATTAAGGGTACTAATTGAGGTTTTATCAACAATGTATCACAATGTCTGCGTACAAATGTATAACAAACAGTGAGGTTTGATGAACAATGTATCACAATGTATGTGTCGAAATATATATCAACCATTAACAGTTGAACACAGGCTCATCTTCAGTGGATGAGTTTAATCGAAAATCTCTGAAATTATTCACTTTAAAAAAAATTATGCTCTCCTTCCTGCGCCTTCGGTCGGTACATGTGACTTCTTCGCGGAATTGGTTGTCCGAGTTAGCCAAGTTAGTTAGTCGACAGATCATCCTCATTGCACATCGAACCATTCATTCCATAAGTGCTCGGATCCCCTCCTCAGCAAATCCCGCAGCATATAATGGCTAACGACACCAGTTCTGTGTTAGTTTATCAATCTTCTTTGGCTTCCTGCATAGTGTTCTTGTTTGGCCACCCCTCTTTTGATTTGCTGTTCTCGCAGTCTGACCATGGTTGTAGATTCACAGGCATCACTTGGTTCTTGCACAAGTCTTACTTCTCGTAGAGCATTCAGCATGTCAGCCTGGTCCATGGCGCGTCCGCCCTCCACAGTAGCCTTACCTGCGAGCTTGTCAGCCTGCTCATTTCCTTGTACTCCCGCATGCCCTGGCACGAAGATGAAACTAATCTTTGTCAGCCGAGACCGCTCCAGAGACAGCAACCACTCTCTTCGGATCCACCCCATCTCTATCCTCTTGAGCATGCTCATTGAGTCGCTAAGGAAACATGCCCTATTGAATGTCTGTGTCTCGAGCCATGTTATTGCTTTACTTACTGCCATGACTTCCATAGTCAGGCTACTTGTGGTCTCAACAAAAGCACCAGAGTCCTCCTTCACAATTCTCCCTCCGGCCTGCGCCGTGAAGGCCCATGAGCTTCTCACATGTCGGACGACCGACCCATCTGTGTAGATGACAGCATCACCGTCTAACGAATTCTCGAAAATCAACGCTTGTACTTCCGCCTCCACAGCAGCCGGATTTTCTTGTCTGCATTTTCTGTCTAGTTGGATGCAAACTGAAAAGGGCCTACAGAAGTCTGTTGGCACTTGTACCCACTCCTCGCCAAACCTAAGTCCTCCAGTGAACACACCTGTTGAAGAATGTCTTCGGCTTGACCCATCCACGACCTTCCTCTTTTTAACCTGCTGCACTTCACCTTCCTATTTCACTATGCAGTGGATGTTGTGTGTTTGCGTTAATTCTGAGGTAGGTACGTGCTCTCCAAATTTGTAGTCTGTCTTCAATGGTTGGAAAATCAAGAAGGTGGCGCATCGCCCTGCATGCTGTATCTCTTGTACATCCAAGAATAATGCGCATAGCTTCGTTTTGTATCCTTTCCATCCTTTCTATCTGCTTACGGCTGAGAGTCAGGATTGCCATCGCATACTCAAAAACAAACTTGACCAGCGCCTCATATAGTTAGAGTATAGGGAACGTCTAACCGAGTTAGCCTTCCCGGCAACACATCTCCTACTGCTGTAATTGTCAGCTTGAGAAGTGGTGTGTCCTACCCCATAAGTAGCATGAAGCCATTAACTGTCCGGGTGGGCCAAACAATTGCACAAAGCCAAAATAAATAAATACGTTTCAATACAGAAGCCTCAACCAAATACAAATAATCTAGGCCTACAAATAATCGTCTCTGCAGAGTTATATGCCATATGAAGTGAATAAATGATTACTTCTTCTTCTTCTTCTTCTTCTTCAGCGTTCCGAGCCATTGAGTTTCTTGTCTGCAGATACAATCCCGTCCTTCCATTCGTCTCTCTGGTTGACCTTCTCTTGCCAGTCGTTGATTCCAAGGGCTTGGGGGGTCTGTATATATATTTATCTTTCCACCGTCTTCTTGGTCTACCTCGGGGTCTATGGTCATTTATTTCCTGAGTGTAAGCGAGTTTTGTTTCCCTATTATCTTATACTACTTTAATAAATAATTAAAATATGTTATTGTGTGCCTGAAGTAGTACAGCACTTTTAAGTATCATTTTATCAGCCCCTGAGCATTCATTTATTCAGTGATTACCTATTCATGTATGCAGTCTTGCATCCTATGTGGAACACTTGACTATATTAACTTTCTTGCGTAATGTCACACATGCACCCACACACACACACACACACACACACACACACACACACACACACACACACACATACCCACACACACACACTGTAACACACACGGTTTCACACACACACACACTGTAACACACACGGTTTCACACACACACACACACACACACACACACACACACTCACACACACACACACTAATACTAATTATAATATATTTTATCCAAATGTGTTGAGATAACTCACCAACGATGGAACCCGAGTACTAACGGCGGCAGGCAAGAACGACATCACACCACCACCGAGACTTTTCTTCAAGTTTTGCATATTCAAATCTCATTGCTGCTCATGTAGGCAAATTCAACCCTTCTCACTCCCTTTGTATTTCTATCTGCTGTTAACTAGATTCTGTTCCTTTCTGTATTTCATTCTCACTTTAACCCAACCTGTGGTTCTCTGTATTATAATCACAGTGCCGTTCCTCTGTCTCATTTCACATTCCAACTCCCTCTACAGTTCTCTATACACTTAACCCATTGCTGGTCTCTGTGTCTCATTTCTCACTTCTTCAGTAGTGTATATATTTAGAACCTAGTGCTGTTCTTATGTGTCTCATTTCTCTCTCCGACTCCTATAGTAGTGCATATATTTAGAACCCAGTGTTGCTTCTCTTTACCTCATTTCTCACTCCAGTTCTACCAGACGTCCCCTATACTCTAAACCAAGTGATGTTTTTATCTGTCTTATTTCTCATACCAACGCCTCATAAAGTGCTCTAAACTCAGTACTGTTTCTTATTCCAACTCATCCTGTAGCTCTTTAAAACTTGTTAAAAAGACTTCATTGCACCGAGTTCAATCCCATAAGGCTCGTTCTCTTTCCGCAAGGCGGCCTGCTGAAAGCGTTTCACAACACACTAGCTCCTTAGCCCCAGCGATGATCCTCAGGTGTCTCCGATAAAACTGCACTCGTGAACTGAACGACGGCGGCCGAAATCGAAACGACAACCTTCGGAGGGCGAGGGAGGCGGGACAACCACTTCGTCACGGAGATTCCCCTCTATATCCTAAACACGGTACTGTTCCTCTGTGTCTCATTTCTCACTCTAACTCCTCCTTTAGTGCATGTATCCTAAACACGGTACTGTTACTCTGTGTCTCATTTCTCACTCTAACTCCTCCTTTAGTGCATGTATCCTAAACACGGTCATGTTCTTCTTTGTTCCGTTTCTCATTCCAACTCCTCCTGAAGTTCTCTATACTCTAAACCCAATGGTGTTCTTTTGTCTCTCATTTCTCACTACAACTCTTCCTAAAATTATCTACATTCTATCCTCCGAAGTCTGAGAGTGTCTGCCTGTACGGCGAGGACCCACCAGTCTGCACACCAATAAGCCAGACATGGGACAACGGATACTCACACAAACCTCAAGTCCTGTATGACATCACACTGATGTTGAACAACAGGATGCCTTCATCCGACATACAGGACTTCACGCTGGAGTTCACAGCCAGCGAACACAAACAAGCAAGCAAGCATCTACATTATAAACCCAATGTCAGTTCCTCTGTATCTCATTTCTCATCCCCTCCTGTGGTACATATAATCTAAGCACGATTATGTTCCTCGGTGTGTCTCAGTACCCATCTAATCCTATAGCACGTATATTCTAACCATGATTATGTTCTGTTGATGTCTCATTTTCTATTCCAACTGATGCATCACACCCGTAATAGTTTTCTCGCACGTTGTTCATTGTTGTTCCTTTTAACAATACACTTGCTGTCCCTGTCATGCCGGCTTTTCGTTGTTTCACTGTGTTTAAAAGTATCCTTCTCTAAATCCCTTCTCCCTTTTGTTGTACGTATGCACACAGACAAGACATAGGCCTACGCACACAAAGCTTCCCACTAGTGGCGCATGCGCTGAATCGTGTTTTCCCATCTGCATTGTGTGCTGTCCTTGACGGAAGTCTGTCGGAGATACCGCTTGCAACAATTGCCAAATATTTTTGTTTACCGCATTGAAAATAAAATTTTTGAGGCCTGTGCTTCCGCTTTTATCCTTCCGGCACACTGAAAATGTTAATACAAAAACATACACAACACGCAGAGGGGGCAGGCTTAAGGAACATACAGTGAACATTAAAGAAACGCCGTTATAATTTTTAGCCACATCCATGCAATTAAAGTATCTCATCTCATCTCATCTTTGCCCTCTTGTATCTTGCGGTGTCGAGGTGAAGCATAGACAAGATGGAGGGTGCCTGTTTATGGGCTTCATATATCGAGATTCCCATGGACAGCTTGAGAATAGTGTGACAATAGAAGGACTCAGGGACACAGAAAGGGTGACAAAGAGTGACAAAGCGCCTCACGCGCTGATCTGGTATAATATCAGTGGGCGCACTAGCGAAGTTGATAGTGATCTGCGCTAATAATGTCATGGGCAATGTCTGACGAGTGTTCGTCTCCTGAGCTGGTGGCATGCGAAAAGTGAGGGGACATTTGGCCATATACTCCCGATGTGTTCAGGTCTAGACATTGTGATGGACGCAAACATACCACAAACTCATAGCAAGAAACTGCTTCGGCACAACAAAGATGAAAAGCAATATTAGCGCGTGTATTGATAGGTAATGCTTGAGTAAGTTAATTGTGTAGAGATGTGATCCATTTAGCTCCATCAACGTACAGTGAATAATACCTGTGCCAGTCCGAGAAGATTGACCGTCCATTAGTTTCTCTGTGTTTGTTCTATCTGTTAGGTCATTCTGTAGCATGTCCTTTGCAGAAACTCGCTCCCATAACAACCTTCCGGAAAACCTCTTGACCATAGGCAAGATGTCCCACGAAGGATACACCCATCTGGAGATCATCCGCCACATCCTGCACCCATCTTCTCTTTGGCCTTCCTCTCTTCTCAGGCATATACCCCTCCATTACTGTTCTCTCCAAACTTTCATAACGTTTCAAGTGACCAAAATATATCAATGTTCTTTGTTTTATCGTGTTTAATAGCCAACCCTCTTCAATATTCAGCTCTTGAAGTATTGATGCATTCGTTCTATACTTTACCCAAGATATTCTTAGAACTCGTCTATAACATTTATATTCAAAGGCATTTATGTACTGTTCAGCTTGTTTAGTAAGTGTCCATGTCTCACAGGCAAATGTTGCAATGGGAAAGATGCATGCTCTTAAAAATCTAATTTTTTGTAGTTCTATCTTTCCCACTCCATAATTTATACAGTTGTTTTAGTCTTTGAAGAGCAATGTTAGGTAATATGTGTATTGTTCTAGCGTGTACATGTTTATGTCCTAATTTTTGGTTGAAATGTTTATATTTGTTAGTTTAAATGTTTATGTTTCCTTTGTTGGATAAATCTGTATGTCTTAGCTGTTACTTTAAATGTGCTTTCGTTTGCTGCAAGTGTAAATGTTTTATCTTAGCTGTAAGTTTAACAGTGAACGTTCATGATATTACTTTAAGTGATTACATTCTAATTATTACTGTAAATATTTAGTTGTTGTTGTTTCATCAAATGTCTACGTTTTAATGTTACTTTTGTAAATCAGGTCTTAGTCAGATATGACTGAGCTACCGTATGACAGTAGACGGTACTACCTGCTTTCTGTCAGCGCCGAAGGTTGGGCGGCGCTTACCAAACCCGACACCCCACATTGTGCCAACGGCTTCGGGCGGAAGAGCGCAATTGGGAGGGTACTAGCCTTATCCTGGTGCGAGGAAATGCAACCCAAAGACAAAATAAGTCATGGCAGGGCAGACCAGGCCCTAAGCCTTGGTTGGCAGCTGGTCTAGGATCGAAGCTCCGACAGGCGGACAGTTAGAGCATTGCTTTGCTGATCCGGCAGCTTCTGCAGCTTGTCTTGTTCCAGATTATAGGTGTCAACTTTCCTCTGGAGTGAACTAGGCAGGCCGAGAGAGGGATCATGCTGCATGGGCAACACATGGTTTCTTTATTTTAGCCCAGGCTTTGTGCTATGGAGAGGCAATAACTCCATCCCTGGTCTTAACCGGTCTCGGAATCAAAGCGAGAGGCAACTGTTACGGGTTATAAGTCCTTGTCAGTTGGCGTAGACATGGGGCGCCACGCGTTGCCTCTGACGGTGGGAGACACCTACAGGTGTCACTGATCAGCTACCGCCCGCCTCAAGCTGGGCAGCCCCCAGCCAATTGGGTGCTGATCCGCCACAGCCTGCCTGCTTCAATGGGTGCTTGGGGCTAGGACAAAATCTGAATCGCAGGCTGTAAAACCAATGCACCAGGTACTAATAAAAAGAATAGAAACCTCAAGCTACGGCTTGCAACCTGGAACGTGAGAACCATGTGTCCAGGATTTTCCACTGACTTGACAAATATTGACGATGTGAGAAAAACGGCTATGATTGATGCTGAACTCGATCGTCTTAACATTGATATTGCTGGCCTGCAGGAGACTCGCCTCGCTGAGGAAGGGTCACTCAGGGAAAACAATTACACCTTTTTTTGGAAGGGAAGAGGGCAGGCAGAAAAAGGCAACATGGTGTGGGCTTTGCAGTGAAGAACTCGCTACTGGGAATGATTGATATCTCAGCTGGAGGTAATGAAAGATTATTATCACTGCGCTTGGCAACCTCCTGTGGATTTGCCACCATTCTCACTGCATATGCACCGACACTCGCTTCCTCTGATGATGTGAAGGATATGTTCTATGAGCAGCTAGACTCTGCGATCAAGGCAGTTCAAAATCCGACTACATTTATATGCTCGGTGATTTCAATGCTCGTGTGGGCAAGGACTCGAGTTCATGGCCAGTGTGCCTTGGAAAATACAACATCGGTCACATGAATCATAATGGGCAAAGGCTGCTGGAACATTGCACTAGAAATGACCTATGTATTACAAACTCCTTTTTTAAAACAAAAGAGATGCATAAGGTCACATGGAAACATCCAAGATCCGGCCATTGGCATCAGCTGGACTTCATTATCACACGGAGACAACATCTGAACCATACATCATTAACTCGAAGTTACCACAGTGCTGACTGTGATACAGATCATTCTTTGGTTGTTGCAAGGGTTAGACTGAGACCAAAGAGAATCTACACAGCTAAACACAAGTCTAGCCCCAGGATTAATATTACTAACACTCACGATCCTGGAAAGTGCTTTGAATTTCAACAGCAACTTGAAGACGCTTTCAATGATACAAGTAGTTATATATGATGCCTACTAGCCCCAAGGAGAAGGAGCTAAAGGAGCGCTCCTGAAGGAGCGCAAAGGAGCCTGAAGGAGCGGGTCGTGAAGGAGCGCGAAGGCGTCTGAAGGAGCGGGTTATGTCTGCTCCTTCTGTGGTGTGATATTGACTCCTTCTAACACCTGCCTAGTTGTGTCTTTGGCTTGTTAAGCTCGGTATTTTTGGCGGGTAAAATTTTTTAAAAGAAAAAAAGTCTGATCTAATGGGTGATAGGTCTCATCATGTGTGTATGTGGCCAGGGTGGAGTGGAAGGAGCCGGCGTAAATAGTAAGCGCAAAGAAGGTGGTGGTGTCCCCCATGTAGTTGTCACCTAACCGGTCAGCACCCGAGTGACCACAAGTCCGATCATCGGTGTAACGAGTAGTGGGGTATCTACTGGTGCTAACAACGGACAACCGACTGTGTCCTTAAAATGTCAAAACTTAAAAACCACAGATAGTTGTACACAATGTGGGACAAAAAATCAATACTGATTCTCCTAACAACTAATCCAGGAGCTTATCATCGTCGTAATGAACTAGGTGGGTTATTAATAATGCTTTATATAAACCGGGCGGGGTGGTCGGGGCCACCGTGGGCGACGAACGCGGGGGCGACCACGACCGGGTGGTTGCGTGGGCGCGGGTTCGAACCCTCGAGCCGCTCCGGGTGTCGTATGAAAATTGTAATAAGTAAAAATGTAAATAATTCGGATGTATGAGCTATAGTGGTTCGTAGTGTCTTATACATTATCATCATATAAATTACACCGCTTCAAATGAAAACCTTAGCAAAGAAAAGATGGCCGAAGTAAAGGTTGTAGTGGGTATGGCTTAGTGTTATTTGATGTTAAGGGGTGGGTGAGTGAAAGGGTATCTCGATGAGTGCTTCCAACAATATCAGCATACGGTATCAGATCGTTAAAGAGAAACCTTAGAGAAACAAGTAAAGATGGCCGTCGGTGTCCTCCGTAGGTGCCGGGTTCGAGTCTCAGTGGGGAGGTCGGGCGGGGTAGAAGAAATATTGATAATGTTTTTGTTACTTAGTTGTGATGGCGATAGCTGGTGGTAGTAACAGGCTATGTGTAGCAAAGGAGATGTGGTGTGTTGGTTGAAGCTTAGGTGGTGCCCCAGACGAGGTGACAGGGTCGAATCTAGGTGCTGTGCCACTGGTAAGGGTAATAGGCGCCAACGTATGGGGTGTCTAGATGGTCATACGGGTTATGATTAGGGACGGTTTGTCTCTCCGTATCGCTGTGTCCACAAGTCCAAGGGGAAAACAGGCAGCCGATTTCACCTTTGTACCTACGAGTCACAAAATATAACCTAACTTAAAAATCAGAATATGATTCATAACCTCAACAGGTGTTGCCAAAAATCAATACTCATTTTCATAACGTCTAATCCAGGGGCTTATCGTCGTCGTAATGAAGTAGGTGGTATATTAATGTTATTGACGGGCTATCCACAGAAAATCAATACCGCCACCCTAGATTCTTCTCATAATTGCGACCAGTGGCTTATAGATATAACCATTATTGCAGACACAGTTGTGTGCAGACTAATCTAACAGGTCACAGGTCTATGCCGTATCGACAAAAACGGTGAATGAAAGCTAAGGAATATTCACTGTACAAAGCAGTTTCTACCAGCCGATCAGATCGGGGAAACCAGACAAGACAACCTTTTGTTACGGGTCCACAACAGCAGATATCGTGTATAAAACGACCATCCTATGTCATGCAGAAGTACCTCTATCTGACAACATCAAAACAGAGCTCACCATGTGGCAACTCGCTAATGTTAAGTTGGATGTCGATAAATCTTTCACATTTTCGTTATGATTCTTCATGTCGACACACCATTAACCTAACAATATAGTATAATACAGGGGATATATAGGACTAGATGCATATAACTGATGAGGAAACAATAAAACATTGTCTTAATATTTCATATTAGGCTATGTCTCCTTCTCTCACTTTTCTATGTCCGAGTCGTCCTGGGGCTACCGAGTAAAGCCAAAGAACACCCTCGACATCAATATAACATAAACCGGTCTCGAAAAGCAGCATAGGCGCGTGTAAAAATTCATCACATTGTCCGACTAAGCCTTTCTCATAGTCATAGGGGAGAGATGTGATCACCGACGCTAGTCAGGGCAATGCGTCCTTCGACAGTTAATATAATGCGTGAAGTCAAATTTGCGACTGCAAAATATGTTTTCATGTCATATGTATATAAGAAGCTATATACAGGTGCTTTCTAAGGACAAATTTCCTCATGTCACGGTGTAAAAATTACAATGTCGCTTAAATTTATACATTAAGAGGGGGAAAAAAGTCTGTTGTAGACACGGTATTTCATATTTTCTTGTGGGACTTGGTCATTTGTTGTTCTATCTTGTCATGGTATGTATATTTTCCACACATCTCCACTGATGTTTTTAATTTGTCTACCCATTGTCCTCGCTTCATATTCATACAATAGTATAGGTTATATGTAGTGATTAAACACTCTTTTTCTCCTTGTAATTGACATCTTTATATTAGTCATGTTTTCCACCTTACCAAAGACTATCTTCAACATATCGAACATTGGTCTATCCTCTCAAAGACAACTTCTTCTTGTAGTCTCTTGGCTACATTTTCCCCTTGTCAAGCTTCATGTCTCTACTCGTCTGTATTAGTGTGTTAGAAGTAAACCAACATCACATAAGACAACCATATATTACCACAATGTATACAAAAAAGAAGCAATACACATAGACACAGTATATAAATATAGTACTAAATAGACAGTAGTTTAAAGAATTCAAGTATTTTATTACAAGGTAAATTACACAAATTAAATACAGTGATTTGTATAAAATATCACACACCCGTGTTACATTAGCAAATAGGTACAAAACACAAGGGAATGAATACATTGGTGTATTAGTTACATACAAATGGACCATACAACACACCGGCACGTCCGCTATGGGACCTAACTCGTGTGAAGGTATGTCTGTAACAAACAGAATTATGTGTGGGGTAATAACTATGATGTCTGTCTTTCATCACGTATCTGACCTGTTTGCGTACCACCGCAAGACTTCGTTCACTTGTGGTCTACAACCAATCAGGTTAAATGTCTTAGAATTTACCCACATTTTATGTTAGACAAGCATTGATTGGGTGTCAACTATGCGGTAGGCGGGGCTTACTGTATGTTATATATATCCAACTCACCATATCTCACTCACTTTGTGATGTACGCAAGAACGACGAAAGATTGGATCTTCAGTTTTGTGGTTATTAGGTGACTATGTGCCTTCAAGTATAGAAAGTTTGTCAGTCACCGTTTTGTTTCAGTATTCACGGACTATCAGCCATATACGGACATATGGATTTAGCGTCTCTTTCTTCCAGTTCTTAGACATTCACAACTGCCTTGTAAGATTTATCAACTAGATTCTTACCCACACGCATCCGAAGTGCTAAGCAACCTCATTATTCTGCCATAGTTTACAACGTCATCTGTAAAGAAGCCATCGGCGCTTGAAACAAAGACAGAGAAAAAGTGCTCAGGATTGAATACGGTTTACTAGACTAGTGAACATACAGCTTGTTGTTTGAGTATTTGACTTTCCTATCTAGCCAACATCGTGTCAGCTACCTTTGGTGAAAGATAGAAACTAAATATATTCAACGCTATATTCATCGGCTCGCTGTGAACGTGTGTCAAGTCGACTGTTGCTTGTCTCAGTAGCAAGTCGCTAGTGAACATGCCTAAAAATACAAAGATGTCAACTAGGCAATCATCTGAGAACCACTTATGTGCAACCTGTGGGAAAGGTTTCACTGAAAAGCGCAATCTGCTTCGCCATACTCTGACCAGTCACAATACCAAGGAGCAATGTGTATTCGTGTCACACTTGTGGTCATATATTTAACAGGAAAGACAATCTACAATGCCACATTACAAAGAAACACACTACACCAGGAGTATCACCCAGTGTAATACCAGCAGACGCTTCAACACCCGCTTCAGCAACACTACGTAAGAGACATGTGGCTACTAATAGTGATGTGGCAGTCAGCGAGAAGAAGACTAAACAAGACGAAAACTCCCATCCAGTCAGTGACACACAACCCAAGGATGAAGCGGCTTCTTTACACACTCTTCCAGATAATATTAGACAAATATACACCGACAACTGGAGTAGTATCAAAACACATCACAAGATAAACAAATATATGTCTGTCTATACATTTTATATTAGCCCACACACAATCCACCCTAAAGACTGGACATCTACCTTGAACAAGATCTTTACCATTCAAAAGAGCATATTCAAAATCAACTTTAGTTATCATATAGTCCTTAGGCACAGCGAAACAGACGCTCTTCGATTGTATCACGCATCTTCAAATAATGCTTCTGTCTTAGAACTTCCACAACTAATCAAAATAGACAAGACTTTGACGATTTTATCAAAATAGTACACGAAAATGACGTTCTTACCTACGCTATGCAACAACGTCCAAATACCAAATACACTACAGAGACGATTCCAGCTATATGTTTTTATCTCTATCATATCCCAGAATTCCGGCTTGTTTAATAAATAACCATCCTTTTATGACCCACGTTGGGCACAACTGTGCATGATCATACTAGATATAACATCCCATATTTAACCATCCGTTTTGTATACTGGCATTACGCTTGTTCATTTTTTGTGTAAAATTTGCTGGAAATACTGTAAAATAAACAGTTATATGTATTATAAGTGCGTTCACTTGTTGGTTTTTAGTGTTGACGGTACATATGAGTGTCATAATGTGAGCGGGTGTTACATGTTGATGGCCAAGTCAAGAAATATCTCAGCCATTCTTATAAAAATTAGGAAAATATGTTAACCTAATGAGAAAAATATTGACCAAGTGAAGAAATATCTCAACCATACTTATGAAAAGGAGAAAAATGTGTTACCCAAAAGGGAAAAATATTGTCCAAGTAAAGACATGTTTCAACTAGTCTTATAAATATGTCGCCCAAACTTATGAAAAGGAGAACAATGTTTTATCCAAAAGGGAAAAATATTGACCAAGTGAAGAAATATCTCAACCATACGTATGAAAAGGAGGAAAATGTGTTAACCCAATGAGAAAAATATTGCCCTAGTGAAGAAAAATTTACACAAAACGTATAAAACTTAGGAAAATGTGTTAACCTAATGAGAAAATATTGCCCAAGAAACATTTACACCAAACTTATGAAAAGTATGAAAATTTGTTAACCAAAGGGGAAAAAATATGGGCTAAACTATGAAGTATGTTGACCGAAGTAAGAAAATGTGTTAACCAAATGGGGGAAAATGTTGGCCAAAACATGAAACATCTTAACCAAACTTATAAATATCTCGTGTAAACCTTTAAATAAGTAGGGAAAAAAATATTGCTTCTGTAGTTATGTCAAAAGTATCTTGAACTTTTATCTGAACAGACATTTCACAAGACATAATCATCAACGTCAACACTTTCCCTCTTTTACATTACCGAAAGTTTCAACTTACCATTCCAGAGTAGCTGCTAAAGACGCACTTATACATGCTAATCACCCATCTGGCCACACTCTTGGTTGTTGTCTTCTAACATAAAATATCTCTGTCTTTCGTAGCTGTCTTCACAACTTTTCCATGTCACAGCACCAAGAACTGCAAACCTCCATTGTACACGAGCTCCAATGAAACAGTCATAACAACATTTATGGTAATGCAATCTGTGGCTCCACCTGGGATAGTTTCAATATCATCTGAGTATTCGTCAGCAAAGAGCTATTACCCATGGCTGACATCTTCAACTTTCTATACCACAATGACTTCTACACTAACCTTCCATTGTTCCATCTTTCAACAATACAAAGGGTGTTCTCGAAGTCTAACTAACATAATATTTCTTACTTTGGCCACCTCTTTCACACGTTGTCATTTCACAGCTGCAATAACGACAAGTCTGCAACCAACACTGTCTGTTATGAAGTCGACCTTTCTTAAAACCACGTCTGTCTTAATGAGCCCTTGAATACCCTCTACCAGATCTTAAAACCGACTTTCAACGTTTCATACCATATAACATTAACACTCTCTTTGATTACAGAACAACCGATTTTCTGCTGACTAGGCAGGTTTCTCAATCTAATGGAGATAAATCACCTGTCCTCCTAACATACTAGGCACTATTCTAGACAACGAATATGGTCATCAACCAGCACCCCTAAGAAGAACTTGAAAACAGCAACAGAGATTGGGTTCCTGAGACGAATTCCTTGGACTACCAGAGTAACTAACGCTGATCGCCTAAAAGAGCCTACAAAACATAGAGCCTTATATACATCAAACACAACAAACTCTTTCTTACTAACCCTAACCCTAACTATACATCATCTAACCCTAACCCTAACCCCTAACCCTTAACCCTAACCCTACCCATACAGCAAAAACAACAAACTCTGTCTTAAGATACAAACCAGTGTTAGAAATGGAAAAAGTTAAATTTTAATTAAAATTTAAAACTAATAAATCGCAATTTTATTGCTCGCTTCACTTAATATACAGATATAGGCTAAGTATAGGTATAAGTTAGGTATAAGACGTATATCGAGGTTACATCTTGCGCAATAAAATTGTGATTTATTAGTTTTAAATTTTAATTAAAATTTAACTTTTTCCATTTCTAACACTGGTTTGTATCTTAAGACAGAGTTTGTTGTTTTTGCTGTATGGTTAGGGTTAGGGTTAAGGGTTAGGGGTTAGGGTTAGGGTTAGATGATGTATAGTTAGGGTTAGGGTTAGTAAGAAAGAGTTTGTTGTGTTTGATGTATATAAGGCTCTATGTTTTGTAGGCTCTTTTAGGCGATCAGCGTTAGTTACTCTGGTAGTCCAAGGAATTCGTCTCAGGAACCCAATCTCTGTTGCTGTTTTCAAGTTCTTCTTAGGGGTGCTGGTTGATGACCATATTCGTTGTCTAGAATAGTGCCTAGTATGTTAGGAGGACAGGTGATTTATCTCCATTAGATTGAGAAACCTGCCTAGTCAGCAGAAAATCGGTTGTTCTGTAATCAAAGAGAGTGTTAATGTTATATGGTATGAAACGTTGAAAGTCGGTTTATAAGATCTGGTAGAGGGTATTCAAGGGCTCATTAAGACAGACGTGGTTTTAAGAAAGGTCGACTTCATAACAGACAGTGTTGGTTGCAGACTTGTCGTTATTGCAGCTGTGAAATGACAACGTGTGAAAGAGGTGGCCAAAGTAAGAAATATTATGTTAGTTAGACTTCGAGAACACCCTTTGTATTGTTGAAAGATGGAACAATGGAAGGTTAGTGTAGAAGTCATTGTGGTATAGAAAGTTGAAGATGTCAGCCATGGGTAATAGCTCTTTGCTGACGAATACTCAGATGATATTGAAACTATCCCAGGTGGAGCCACAGATTGCATTACCATAAATGTTGTTATGACTGTTTCATTGGAGCTCGTGTACAATGGAGGTTTGCAGTTCTTGGTGCTGTGACATGGAAAAGTTGTGAAGACATCTACGAAAGACAGAGATATTTTATGTTAGAAGACAACAACCAAGAGTGTGGCCAGATGGGTGATTAGCATGTATAAGTGCGTCTTTAGCAGCTACTCTGGAATGGTAAGTTGAAACTTTCGGTAATGTAAAAGAGGGAAAGTGTTGACGTTGATGATTATGTCTTGTGAAATGTCTGTTCAGATAAAAGTTCAAGATACTTTTGACATAACTACAGAAGCAATATTTTTTTTCCCTACTTATTTAAAGGTTTACACGAGATATTTATAAGTTTGGTTAAGATGTTTCATGTTTTGGCCAACATTTTCCCCCATTTGGTTAACACATTTTCTTACTTCGGTCAACATACTTCATAGTTTAGCCCATATTTTTTCCCCTTTGGTTAACAAATTTTCATACTTTTCATAAGTTTGGTGTAAATGTTTTCTTCACTTGGGCAATATTTTCTCATTAGGTTAACACATTTTCCTAAGTTTTATACGTTTTGTGTAAATTTTTCTTCACTAGGGCAATATTTTTCTCATTGGGTTAACACATTTTCCTCCTTTTCATACGTATGGTTGAGATATTTCTTCACTTGGTCAATATTTTTCCCTTTTGGATAAAACATTGTTCTCCTTTTCATAAGTTTGGGCGACATATTTATAAGACTAGTTGAAACATGTCTTTACTTGGACAATATTTTTCCCTTTTGGGTAACACATTTTTCTCCTTTTCATAAGTATGGTTGAGATATTTCTTCACTTGGTCAATATTTTTCTCATTAGGTTAACATATTTTCCTAATTTTTATAAGAATGGCTGAGATATTTCTTGACTTGGCCATCAACATGTAACACCCGCTCACATTATGACACTCATATGTACCGTCAACACTAAAAACCAACAAGTGAACGCACTTATAATACATATAACTGTTTATTTTACAGTATTTCCAGCAAATTTTACACAAAAAATGAACAAGCGTAATGCCAGTATACAAAACGGATGGTTAAATAAGGGATGTTATATCTAGTATGATCATGCACAGTTGTGCCCAACGTGGGTCATAAAAGGATGGTTATTTATTAAACAAGCCGGAATTCTGGGATATGATAGAGATAAAAACATATAGCTGGAATCGTCTCTGTAGTGTATTTGGTATTTGGACGTTGTTGCATAGCGTAGGTAAGAACGTCATTTTCGTGTACTATTTTGATAAAATCGTCAAAGTCTTGTCTATTTTTGATTAGTTGTGGAAGTTCTAAGACAGAAGCATTATTTGAAGATGCGTGATACAATCGAAGAGCGTCTGTTTCGCTGTGCCTAAGGACTATATGATAACTAAAGTTGATTTTGAATATGCTCTTTTGAATGGTAAAGATCTTGTTCAAAGTAGATGTCCAGTCTTTAGGGTGGATTGTGTGTGGGCTAATATAAAATGTATAGACAGACATATATTTGTTTATCTTGTGATGTGTTTTGATACTACTCCAGTTGTTGGTGTATATTTGTCTAATATTATCTGGAAGAGTGTGTAAAGAAGCCGCTTCATCCTTGGGTTGTGTGTCACTGACTGGATGGGAGTTTTCGTCTTGTTTAGTCTTCTTCTCGATGACTGCCACATCACTATTAGTAGCCACATGTCTCTTACGTAGTGTTGCTGAAGCGGGTGTTGAAGCGTCTGCTGGTATTACACTGTGTGATACTCCTGGTGTAGTGTGTTTCTTTGTAATGTGGCATTGTAGATTGTCTTTCCTGTTAAATATATGACCACAAGTGTGACACGAATACACATGCTCCTTGGTATTGTGACTGGTCAGAGTATGGCGAAGCAGATTGCGCTTTTCAGTGAAACCTTTCCCACAGGTTGCACATAAGTGGTTCTCAGATGATTGCCTAGTTGACATCTTTGTATTTTTAGGCATGTTCACTAGCGACTTGCTACTGAGACAAGCAACAGTCGACTTGACACACGTTCACAGCGAGCCGATGAATATAGCGTTGAATATATTTAGTTTCTATCTTTCACCAAAGGTAGCTGACACGATGTTGGCTAGATAGGAAAGTCAAATACTCAAACAACAAGCTGTATGTTCACTAGTCTAGTAAACCGTATTAATCCTGAGCACTTTTTCTCTGTCTTTGTTTCAAGCGCCGATGGCTTCTTTACAGATGACGTTGTAAACTATGGCAGAATAATGAGGTTGCTTGCACTTCGGATGCGTGTGGGTAAGAATCTAGTTGATAAATCTTACAAGGCAGTTGTGAATGTCTAAGAACTGGAAGAAAGAGACGCTAAATCCATATGTCCGTATATGGCTGATAGTCCGTGAATACTGAAACAAAACGGTGACTGACAAACTTTCTATACTTGAAGGCACATAGTCACCTAATAACCACAAAACTGAAGATCCAATCTTTCGTCGTTCTTGCGTACATCACAAAGTGAGTGAGATATGGTGAGTTGGATATATATAACATACAGTAAGCCCCGCCTACCGCATAGTTGACACCCAATCAATGCTTGTCTAACATAAAATGTGGGTAAATTCTAAGACATTTAACCTGATTGGTTGTAGACCACAAGTGAACGAAGTCTTGCGGTGGTACGCAAACAGGTCAGATACGTGATGAAAGACAGACATCATAGTTATTACCCCACACATAATTCTGTTTGTTACAGACATACCTTCACACGAGTTAGGTCCCATAGCGGACGTGCCGGTGTGTTGTATGGTCCATTTGTATGTAACTAATACACCAATGTATTCATTCCCTTGTGTTTTGTACCTATTTGCTAATGTAACACGGGTGTGTGATATTTTATACAAATCACTGTATTTAATTTACCTTGTAATAAAATACTTGAATTCTTTAAACTACTGTCTATTTAGTACTATATTTATATACTGTGTCTATGTGTATTGCTTCTTTTTTGTATACATTGTGGTAATATATGGTTGTCTTATGTGATGTTGGTTTACTTCTAACACACTAATACAGACGAGTAGAGACATGAAGCTTGACAAGGGGAAAATGTAGCCAAGAGACTACAAGAAGAAGTTGTCTTTGAGAGGATAGACCAATGTTCGATATGTTGAAGATAGTCTTTGGTAAGGTGGAAAACATGACTAATATAAAGATGTCAATTACTAGGAGAAAAAGAGTGTTTAATCACTACATATAACCTATACTATTGTACGAATATGAAGCGAGGACAATGGGTAGACAAATTAAAAACATCAGTGGAGATGTGTGGAAAATATACATACCATGACAAGATAGAACAACAAATGACCAAGTCCCACAAGAAAATATGAAATACCGTGTCTACAACAGACTTTTTTCCCCTCTTAATGTATACATTTAAGCGACATTGTAATTTTTACACCGTGACATGAGGAAATTTGTCCTTAGAAAGCACCTGTATATAGCTTCTTATATACATATGACATGAAAACATATTTTGCAGTCGCAAATTTGACTTCACGCATTATATTAACTGTCGAAGGACGCATTGCCCTGACTAGCGTCGGTGATCACATCTCTCCCCTATGACTATGAGAAAGGCTTAGTCGGACAATGTGATGAATTTTTACACGCGCCTATGCTGCTTTTCGAGACCAGTTTATGTTATATTGATGTCGGGGTGTTCTTTGGTTTTACTCGGTAGCCCCAGGACGACTCGGACATAGAAAAACGAGAGACATAGCCTAATATGAAATATTAAGACAATGTTTTGATGTTTCCTCATCAGTTATATGCATCTAGTCCTATATATCCCCCTGTATTATACTAGTATTGTTAGGTTAATGGTGTGTCGACATGAAGAATCATAACGAAAATGTGAAAGATTTATCGACATCCAACTTAACATTAGCGAGTTGCCACATGGTGAGCTCTGTTTTGATGTTGTCAGATAGAGGTACTTCTGCATGACATAGGATGGTCGTTTTATACACGATATCTGCTGTTGTGGACCCGTAACAAAAGGTTGTCTTGTCTGGTTTCCCCGATCTGATCGGCTGGTAGAAACTGCTTTGTACAGTGAATATTCCTTAGCTTTCATTCACCGTTTTTGTCGATACGGCATAGACCTGTGACCTGTTAGATTAGTCTGCACACAACTGTGTCTGCAATAATGGTTATATCTATAAGCCACTGGTCGCAATTATGAGAAGAATCTAGGGTGGCGGTATTGATTTCTGTGGATAGCCCGTCAATAACATTAATATACCACCTACTTCATTACGACGACGATAAGCCCCTGGATTAGACGTTATGAAAATGAGTATTGATTTTTGGCAACACCTGTTGAGGTTATGAATCATATTCTGATTTTTAAGTTAGGTTATATTTTGTGACTCGTAGGTACAAAGGTGAAATCGGCTGCCTGTTTTCCCCTTGGACTTGTGGACACAGCGATACGGAGAGACAAACCGTCCCTAATCATAACCCGTATGACCATCTAGACACCCCATACGTTGGCGCCTATTACCCTTACCAGTGGCACAGCACCTAGATTCGACCCTGTCACCTCGTCTGGGGCACCACCTAAGCTTCAACCAACACACCACATCTCCTTTGCTACACATAGCCTGTTACTACCACCAGCTATCGCCATCACAACTAAGTAACAAAAACATTATCAATATTTCTTCTACCCCGCCCGACCTCCCCACTGAGACTCGAACCCGGCACCTACGGAGGACACCGACGGCCATCTTTACTTGTTTCTCTAAGGTTTCTCTTTAACGATCTGATACCGTATGCTGATATTGTTTGGAAGCACTCATCGAGATACCCTTTCACTCACCCACCCCTTAACATCAAATAACACTAAGCCATACCCACTACAACCTTTACTTCGGCCATCTTTTCTTTGCTAAGGTTTTCATTTGAAGCGGTGTAATTTATATGATGATAATGTATAAGACACTACGAACCACTATAGCTCATACATCCGAATTATTTACATTTTTACTTATTACAATTTTCATACGACACCCGGAGCGGCTCGAGGGTTCGAACCCGCGCCCACGCAACCACCCGGTCGTGGTCGCCCCCGCGTTCGTCGCCCACGGTGGCCCCGACCACCCCGCCCGGTTTATATAAAGCATTATTAATAACCCACCTAGTTCATTACGACGATGATAAGCTCCTGGATTAGTTGTTAGGAGAATCAGTATTGATTTTTTGTCCCACATTGTGTACAACTATCTGTGGTTTTTAAGTTTTGACATTTTAAGGACACAGTCGGTTGTCCGTTGTTAGCACCAGTAGATACCCCACTACTCGTTACACCGATGATCGGACTTGTGGTCACTCGGGTGCTGACCGGTTAGGTGACAACTACATGGGGGACACCACCACCTTCTTTGCGCTTACTATTTACGCCGGCTCCTTCCACTCCACCCTGGCCACATACACACATGATGAGACCTATCACCCATTAGATCAGACTTTTTTTCTTTTAAAAAAATTTTACCCGCCAAAAAATACCGAGCTTAACAAGCCAAAGACACAACTAGGCAGGTGTTAGAAGGAGTCAATATCACACCACAGAAGGAGCAGACATAACCCGCTCCTTCAGACGCCTTCGCGCTCCTTCACGACCCGCTCCTTCAGGCTCCTTTGCGCTCCTTCAGGAGCGCTCCTTTAGCTCCTTCTCCTTGGGGCTAGTAGGCATCATATATAACTACTGATACATCAGAAAATTGTATAGTAAATGATAAATGGAGTAAACTTAAGGAAACTATTTATAAAACAGCGGTAGGGGTTTACGGCACTGTGGATCATAAGAGGCAGGACTGGTTTGCGGCAAACAGCCAGATACTGCAGCCCTTGATTGATAAAAAGAAGATAGCTCTCTTAAGAAACAAGGAAAGACCAACGCGTAACACTCTGAGTGAGCTGAAGCAAGCAAGGAAGGATGTACAAAAGGCTGCCAGGCAGTGGGCGAATGACTATTGGATCAAGTTATGTGAGTCCATTCAAATCGCAAGTGATAAGGGAAACATCAGAAGCATGTATGAAGGGATAAAGAAAGCCTGTGGTCCAATGATCAAAAGAAGTGCACCGCTGAAACCCTTGACTGGAGAAATCATCACTGATAAGAAACAGCAGATGGATAGATGGGTCGAGCACTATTTAGAGCTTTACTCAAGTGAGACCAAGCTAGCGGATGATGCCCTCAACGCCATAGAGGCCCTGCCAACTCTTGACCACCTGGACACACTTCCCACTATAACAGAAGTTAAGTGTGCTATAAATGAGCTTGCATCTGGCAAGGCTCCAGGTAAGGATGGGATTCCAATAGAGGTGATCAGAAGTGGGCAAGACACACTCGCTCTACAGATCCACCAGCTAATAGAGCTATGCTGGCGAGAAGGACAAGTCCCACAGGATTTCAAAGATTCAAACATCATAACGCTGTACAAGAACAAGGGAGATCGGAGCGACTGTAACAACTATAGGGGTATCTCACTTCTGTGTATTGTTGGGAAAGTATTTGCTAGAATTGTCCTGCACAGACTTCAAGTCCTGGGAGATCAAGTCTACCCCGAATCACAGTGTGGCTTCCGTCAGAACCGGTCTACCATTGATATGATATTCTCATTGCGACAGATGCAAGAAAAATGCCGGGAACAAAATCAGCCACTGTTTATTGCCTTCATCGACCTCACAAAGGCATTCGATTTGGTCAGTCGTGAGGGTCTGTTCAAAGCACTAAACAAGATTGGCTGCCCACCAACTCTCCTGTCCATTGTGGAATCGTTCCACACAGGCATGAAGGGTATAATCAAGTTTGATGGCTCAACTTCAGAAGAGTTTGAAATCAAGAGTGGAGTTAAGCAAGGCTGTGTGCTAGCCCCCACCCTCTTTGGGATATACTTTTCACTTCTACTGAAATATGCCTTTCGTGATCAGGATGATGGTATATACATTCACTCACGCTCAGATGGTGGCCTCTATAATGCTCAGAGATTGAAGGCCAAGACCAAAATTAGCAGGGTACTAATCAGAGAGTTGCTTTTTGCGGATGATGCTGCGATTACGACCCACTCTGAGGAAGAATTACAACATCTACTATCTGCATTCTCCAATGCTTGTTCTGAATTCGGTTTAACAATTAACAAAACGAAGACACAGATTATGTCACAAGGTGCACATGGTGTACCATCAATCTTTATTAACGACGCCGAACTGGAGATAGTAGACCATTTTACATATCTAGGATCAGAGGTAAATAGCAAATTATCCCTCGATCAGGAAATCAACATCAGGATTGGCAAGGCAGCAACAACAATGAACATGTTAGCAAAAAGAGTCTGGGAGAACAGGAAGCTTACTGCCAAAACAAAAGTCCTCGTCTACCAAGCCTGTGTCCTTAGTACTCTTCTTTATGGCAGTGAAACCTGGACAACTTACTCACGCCAAGAGAAACGTTTAAACAGCTTTCATATGCGGTTTCTACGAAGAATACTTGGTATTAAGTGGCAAGACAAAATCACAAATACTGAAGTATTGGAAAGATCAGGTTGTGTGACGGTGTATTCCATGCTCAGTCTTCGTAGACTTAGATGGATAGGACATGTTAGGAGGATGGATGATGGTAGAATACCAAAGGACATCTTTTTTGGTGAATTACAGACGGGTAGGAGATCTCAGGGTCGGCCTCTACTACGATACAAAGATGTGTGTAAGCGGGACATGATTGATACAGGCATTGATAATGCACATTGGGAGCACGTCGCCGCTGAACGTGTTGCATGGAGGGCAACTATCAGAAACGGAATAAAGACAAAGGAGAAAATGATTGCAGATAAAGCACACACAGAGCGTGAGAGACGTAAGATGGTGCAAAATAGTGGAAATGACCATGTTTTCACATGCACCTACTGTGGGCAAACATTTGCAGCAAGAATTGGCCTTACCAGCCACACTCGCCACCGCCATGGATCGTAGTTATTAAGCCTTTTTAAAGCACAATGTACCAAACTATCGTCTGTCAAGACGGAAAGGTGCCAATGAATGTTACTTTACACGTTCAAGTTCTAGTTGTTACTCTAAATGTTTACAGTCTAGTTGTTACTTTATATGTTTAAGCTCTACCTGTTAGTTTATATGTTTACTCTTTAGTTGTTAATTTACATGCTTACACTCTATGCGTTACTTTGCACGTTTACGTTATAAGTGTTACTTTATATGTTTAGTCTCTAGATGTTACTTAAAATGTTTACGGTACAGTTGTTACTTTATATTTTTAGGTTCTAACTTTAGTTTAAATGTTAACTATCCATACATGATAATTGTAACTTTAAATGTTTACTTTCCAGCTGCTACTTGAAATGTTTACTGTCCAGCTGTTAGAAATGGCAAATTTCTAGTTGTTACTTCCGTCCCTAACACTTAACACAGACCAACCCCGCCTGACTCACAATGTCATAAAGTTACCAAACATAAACAGTTAATTGGATTTGTTGTGAAACGTGTTGTTGTGTTAAGAAACTACTTTGTTTTCATTGCAAACCTTCCCCTCCGGTCTAAAGAAAAGAGAATATTTAGCAGTATTTATAGTAACACGAAATACTGCGACTGCCTTTGGTTAAGCCCATTCTGAAAGACAAACAAGCAATCTTCATAAACTGCTCGTAAATCACCATCTTACGCTCGTTATTGCCTAACCTCAGCACCAAATCTAATACGGTGCTACACACCCCTTCATTTGATCTAAATGAACTGTTCCCTCCGATTACATCTTACTTGCGTGAATCCACTTTTGGAGACTTGAAAAGGGTGTCAAGTTGGTGAACAAGGTCACTTCTGTTATCTAACCTTGGCATGAGAAATAGCGGCGGCCGAGGCCTGGCCAAGATAAAGAGTATTAAAGTATCGCACATAATATGTTCTATTCAATGTATATTAGAGCCATACAGGCTGGAAGTTAAGTCCCGTATTCACCTTTACAGATCGTCCCAAGGTTAAAACTTGTTTGGCTTCAGATATTTCCTATGATAGCGTTCTCGTAGCGATTTGTGATTCTAAAGTCTGAATAACGAAGACACAAACCATACATTGTACGATTTATTGCCTGGTATATTTCACTGCATCTCGTCAGGTACATACTGCAGAAGTCACACAACATAGAGTAAAATCATTAGATACATCTTAATAATATAATGCTATATCCACTGCCTCCTACTAACCCTGTTCTCTCCTATACTATTTGTTTCATTACAATTTCAATGTTACCATTACGGTCTTAGAGTTGAATTGTGTTAGCTGGAGAGAGTCCCCAGGGGAGTAGCTCTACTGGTATAAAAAGTGAGTGACAGCAGAGTCCAGGGACCTGAGGGGTATTGGCAGAGTGTACCCAACCTGGTTTTGGCCATAACCTATCCCGAAATATAATTGTGCCTACATATTGCAGCCTACCCCAACGAATATTGGTACAATCTCTTAATATAGAGTAATATAGTTAGATGCGGCGAAATATGCCAGGCAATAAATCATAGTCTATGGTTTGTATCTTCGTTATTCAAATTCACTACGGGAAACATTATTTTAATTCTAAAGTTTGCAGTACGGATGGCACGCCATTTTTTTATGTTTATTTATTTATTTATTTATTTATTTATTTATTGGCGTTCGCTCGCTGTGAAGTCAAGCATATTCCATACATGTGCAACTACTCCTAGTGCACTGGGCTGATTTTTCCCCATTACCAGTGTCCCTCGCCATCAGGCGAACCCACTCCGACTTCAGAGGTACTGGCACACATGAAATGCTGTGTTACTTTATTGTGTCTTTGTTTGCTTGTTTGCACATCGCTGGTTCGCTTATCACTATGCGGGTTTCATTATTTTCGCGATATGGACCGGTTCGAAACAAGTTAGTAGCGTCGCTTCGACTTACCGAGTCCAAATAAGTAAATAAAGGAAAATAGAGAAGTAGAAATGGTAAACGTTGATAGAGAACAATCAAAGATGACAAATGGACGTGCGGTTAGAGACTTCGTCAGCACAAAGAGAGAGAAACAAAACGGATACTAATACAATTACATCAACTACAAGCAGATGTTACATGGCAGATGTCAAGATCTTGTATGCGTTGTTTCTAATGCTCTTTGTAAGTTGACATTCATTTGTCTAAGGTTGTTCTTGAGACCATCACTCTATCTTTTACGTGGTTTTCCCCTTGCTCTGTGTCCATTATATTTCTTCAATGGAGTTCTGTTGCAGATGGTACCAGGGCATTTTTGTGAGGTGGCCAAACATTAATCTGTTGTTCTTTAACGAAATGCATTACTGGTTTCAAACCTAGTCGTCTTTAAATTTCCCCATTCCTAATTCTATCTCTCACAGTTAACCCAGCAACTTATCTACAGCATCTCATCTCTGTTCTCACGAATTTGCTCTCATTAGTTCAGTAAGTGTCCATGTTTGACATTTGCTCCATAGTATCGGCCAAAAATGTTCATGTGAGATTTGCTTTAGTAGTTATAGCTTTTGCCTTCACGCCTAAACAACAAAACCTCAGACCTATACTTTCCCTAGACTATTGTTCTCATAACAACAAAGCTAAAAATATATATTTCGCTGTCTATCTACCCATCGTGATGACCTCAATACTACTTGAGTTGAGTTGAGTTAAGTTAAGTTAAGTTAAGAACCGACATCACTGCACTCAGGACATTCCCATATGTGCTTCGTCCCCTGGTTCAACAGCCAGCGAAGAGTCATACTACTAATCGTTCCCACCGCTATCTGATTAAAAGTTCACCTAGTCTTCCCTCTTAGTTTTGATGTTCTTCTAGAACCCCTGCCGATCCCCCGCAATCTCATTCTTTCCACATATGGGTTCTCAATCTGTTCCCCCGCCTTCTCCACCTGGTCCCACAAGCGCACGACCACCCCCCCCCCCCTTTGTCCATAGGCAAAATTCCATCAAGAGGTGCCTTCCCTGCTAGCCTATCAGCCTGTTCATTCCCTCGTACACCCGCATGGCCAGGGCAAAATATCCATACAATTCTCACGATCTGTGACCTCTGAAGCGACGAGAGCCATTCCACACGAAACATTCCTTTCTCCACCTTGCTAAGCATAGTCTTTGAATCCGTAATGAATACAACGTGTGTTGCAGTAGTCTTCTCTAGCCACCGGAATGCCGCTGTTACTGCCTTCACCTCCATTCTCATGCTGGAGGTCGTAGTCTCATATGCCAAACTCTCCCTTTTCAAGACTCGCCCATTAGCCTCTGCAATAAATTCCCAGCCACTACGTCTGTTTCTCACCACTGACCCATCGGTGTAGATGACTATGTCCCTTGATGTGTGTTGCTCTGGATCAGCTGTTGCACTTCAACCCTCAATACTACTTTTGGTGACTAGTTGGTCAAATGTGTTCCTGCAGATAACAAGTTCCAATATCCGTCGGTAACTACAGCCTTCAATTTTTATTATGCCTACTGCGTCCTCTAATCCCTAATTCTTTCTTCTACGAGTGCCACGCAATGTATGTGGGTTTATTTATAAACTGACCACAATACTACCTGGTCATTGTCAGAGATACCCTTACCGGCATGCCACAGAGATCACAACTTTAGAGTTATACTTGTTCATAGTAGAGTACAGGAACCCTCATCGTTTAAAAAAAAAAGAAAGAAAGAAAGAAATCCCAGCCTCGACAGGCGTTCTATCACATGAACACCAGGCTGACAGGCAAACATGCTAGCCCCTGCTCCAGTGCAGTTCTCTGGTGTATGATACGGTAACGTGAAGGTCAAGGACCATGTATAAATGCCTTGCGGCCGGTCGGGAATATACTGCTGGTCCCCATAAGCTGAGACTGATAAACACCCCATGGATGATGTGTCAGTGGGACGCTGGGGCCTTTACTTTCCGTGATTGTTTCTGGTACCAGATTTAGGGTGGGTCTAGCTGGGAGCAGATGAACCCGAAGAAAAACCCCGCTCATCTTCTATAGCTATGTTCAAACAATAAAGTGTTCAGAGTTCAAAGAGTGTTCAAAAAAGTGTTCAAAATTTCGAGTTTAAAATCTACCCAACGTATTTCAGGATCCTCGCCGGTGCTACGGAATTTGTGCTCTGAGCCGAGATTCTCCAGACTCAGGCTTGAGTTAAGAGTAGAACGGAGCACATATGGTTACACCCGTGTGCCTTGATGTTGATCCGTCGACTAAACTAAACTATACATTAAAATACGCTGTGTGTTCTTGACATATTTCTAAATATAGAAACTATTACACTTGTGCTAAGATTGTTTTCATACAAAATCACCGAACCGTGAAACAATTATATGCACTATATCCCTTTAATGAATCTTTTACAAAAACTAGCAAACCTGATCATTCCAGTAACGTTAGCGGACATAACATTAAGGGAACCAACCTTTCGCATGTCAGATGAATAGCTGAAATATTTGTTACCGCCCTTATTACATTAGAAATGGATCTGAACTATTTCCTTTGCGAATCATAAATGAAAGAGAACCGCGTTAACGTTGTGGCTATTCGCTCCCTGTCTGCCCGGAGGTCAGGGTTCATTCCGCATCGGAGTGGATTTGTACAATTGACCTTGGAACTCAAGTCAATCCAGCATAAATTGGGTACTAGGACATGATTTGGAAGTAAAGGCGGTCTTCCTGATACTGACGACAACACCTCTTTGAGTGCCGATTGATCTGTTAAAACTATGGTTTAACACCAAATGGCTTTAAGGCGTGGAAATAGATCCTTTTCCATAAGTGAAATCATTGCGCCTGTGTTTGTTTCGGTGAGGTTATTCTTTTGTTGATGCACAACAGAGATTACGAGCAGAATAGGGCAAGCCAAAGCCGCATTTAAAAAATGAAGAGTATCTTATGCAATAAGTCACTATCACTGAATGTAAGAAAGAGAGTGCTGAAACGCTATATAGAACCAGTTTTGCTGTATAGTAGTGAATCTTGGAATATAAATGAACAAATTAGGAAGAACTTAGAAGCAACAGAGATACTTTGGGGCATTTATAACATCAGATGGAAGATGTACAATACAAATTAAGAGCAGAATAGGGCAAGCAAAAGCCGTATTTAAGAAAATGAAGAGTATCTTATGCAATAAGTCACTATCACTGAATGTCAGAAAGAGAGTGCTGAAATGCTATATAGAACCAATTTTGCTGTATATCAGTGAATCTTGGAATGTAAATGAACAAATTAGGAAGAACTTGGAAGCAACAGAGATGTGGTTCCTGAGACGAATGTGGCAAATTCATTGGACTACAAGAGTAACTAACGACGACTGCCTGAAAGAGGCTAATGAAACTAGAACATTATATACAACATTAAGAAAGAGACAAACAGCTTTCTTTGGTCATGTGATGAGGAGAGAGGCATTGGAGAACATCGTGACAACTGGAAAGATATAGGGAAAGAGAGGCAAAGGCAGACCATAAGAAATGATGATAGATGGATTGAGACGGTGGCATGGAGGTGTTTCATCAGCAGAGTTGACCCAGAACACCAAAGACCAAGATCTGTGTAAAGCTATGAACACCTTCGCCAGCTGCCAGGCACTTGATAATGATGTTGATTAACTGTTGAGATCACTAAATTTGCTTGAGAATCACATTCACAAGTATTTATCGGCACTCAGAAGTAAAGATTAAATGTTACACTTGACAATATAGACACTAGAAAGTTAAATGACCACACCGGAATTCGAACCTACGGCTTGCTAATGACAACAGCGCATTGCTTAAGAAATAATACAACGCAAATAAAAAATAGAATCGGTAAGTGACTAAGTGAACTTTGTAGCTAAAGTTATCAACATAATGTTATCAACATTGAAAACAAAATACATTGATACAACAACATGAAAAACCCTTTCTTATCTGATTAAACACCCTTTCTTATCTGATTAAAACCGTTTCTTATCTGATTAAACACCCTTTCTTATCTGATTAAACACCCTTTCTTATATGATTAAAATCCTTTCTTATCTGATTAAAAACCCTTTCTTATCTGATTAAAAATCCTTTCTTATCTGATTAAAAACCCTGTCTTAGCTAATTAAACAACCCTTTCTTATCTGATTAAAAACCCTTTCTTATATGATTAAAACCCTTTCTTGTCTGATTACACCCCTTTCTTATCTGATTAACAACAAATGTTGCATGTCTTTTGAAGGACGTTGCGAACAACGCCCAATTCATGTTGATTTTCTCGTCAATTTTACGTTCAGTAGTTTGCCATTGTCTTCTGAACGAGACGACAGCGCTGACATCCAACAGACCTTGTAGAGAATGAACCCCGTACACCGCCGTCAGCTCATCGAAAGTGTCACTATATGCGCATTAAGCCTCACGGTCACGCAGATGTGAGCTTCTGTCTGAGATATAGGGCGTATTTTTAATGGCTGTGCAGTGTTTGAAAATATTGCCGGTCCAAGTTGTGTATTCACCCTGTGTAAAGTTCATGCAACATAATAGGTAAATACAAAACTTGGAACGGCAATATTTTCAAACAATGCACAATCATTAACATACACCCTGTACATGGGAGTCGCTGTGGTCGAGTGGTTACGCCGATTGTCTGTCTGAATGCTCGAGTCACGTGGTACAGCATATTGTTAACCACATTTCCATTGGCCCTCCGTGGCCGAGTAGTTACGACGGTTGTCAGATGCTCCGAGAGTTATGGGTTCGATTCCGGGCTACGTCATATTAGATTGATAATATGGCTAATATCAAGCCAGTCACTTTTTTTCCCAGAACATTTCCTGGTGTCTTTTTTAATACTGGGTCAATTGTTAGGGTGTGTACGTTCATTCTTCTAAACAGCTTGCTATCTCAAATATCATGGTCAAGTTCGTTCGCCGACACTCTCCGTGCCATGACATCAGACTGTGAAGAATGTTCTCACTCTGTTTTTCTCTATCTCCCTTTCCATAAATCTTTTCAGTTGCCACAGAATGTTCTGATTTTGACCTCTCATGATGTTTGTGATAAGTTGCTTTTATGTTTTAGCCTCTTTCAAAACGTTCAGATTGCTCTGTTTGGATGTCCAAGACTTGTACAACATCCTACTGTTTGACCACACCAGCAACTGTACACAATATGTACTGATAGTTTTATTTATCACGTTGGTGCCTATTGTATGATATCAAATATAGGGACTCTTGGGGCGTCATTTAAGATTGCCTGACTGACTGGCACCTTGCATCTTGACAGATGATAGTTTGTAAAATGGGGTTACAACAAAGCAGGGCTGAATTTAGAGATCATGTGTTGCCCATGCAGCATAATCCCTCTCTCGGTCTGTCTAGTTTACTCCAGAGGAAAGGTGACACCATTAAGTTTGAAAAAGGACAAAATGCAGAAGCTGCCGGATCAGCAAAGCAATTCTCTAACTGTCCGCCTGTCGGAGCTTCGATCCTACACCAGTTACCAACCAAGGCTTAGGGTCTGGTCTGCCCTGTCATGACATTTAGTCTTTAGGTTGCATTTCCTCACACCAAGCTTGCACCCTCCCAATTACGCTCTTCCACCCGAAGCCGTTGGCACAATGTGGGGTGTCGAGTTTGGTAAGCGCCGCCTTACATTGGCGCTAACAGAAAGCAGGTAGTACTGTCTACTGCCATACGGTAGCTCAGTCATATCTGACTAAGACCTGACATTTAGGATTAATAGGCTATAATCAGACATTACTTCACACCTCATTTTTTGGTCTTGTAATGAGAAGAGATGTATTGGAAAGCATCGTGGTGTTTAGAAAGATCAGTGGGGAAAGAGGCAGAGGCAGGCAGAGAGAAATTATGGTGTATGGACTGAAATGGTGCCATGGGGGTTATCATCAGCAGAGATAGTCCAGAACACTAAAGTAAGAGATCTGTGCAGAGACGTGAACGCCTACGCCAGTTGGCAGCGCACACGATTATGATGATGGTGATGTTTGAATCCTATTGTGGATTCTTGCCACTTAAGATGCCTAGCATGGCCGGCTGATATGTAGGAAGGTAGATAGAAGGGTGGGCTGGCTGGTAGGCTGGTAGGTAGGTACGTACGTAGGTAGAGAGGCGGTTGGCGGGCTGGTAGGTAGGTACGTACGTAGGTAGAGAGGCGGACAGACAGATAGACAGACAGACAGACAGACAGATAGATAGATAGATAGATAGATAGATAGATAGATAGATAGATAGATAGATAGATAGAGAGGCAGGCTGGTAGGTAGGTAGATAGATTAGTTGTTAGGTAGGTAGAGAGGTAGGCAGATACTATCCAGATATTATGGCAAGCCTACAGGTACGTAGACACAATTTCTCCCGTACACACACTCACCGCACGCATGTACACACCCAATATAAACCACATGTTCCCAACATGGAAGCGGAACACTTTAGTGTGTCAATGTCACCCAGATCTAAACGTGCACTTTTGTACCGCCCCAAATCTCTGTCTATACAACTATTACCACGGTCTCATTCTCATCTGACAGCCAGCTTCTATCATTGGTAAATTATTCAGCCAGCTTGTGTGTGCGTGCGGGGTGTGTATGTGTGAAAGTGTGTAATTCTGTTGACATCTCTAACACTGAGCTGTGGTTCACCCATTCTGCCAGATCTTTGGCCTCTTTTCTTGTTATTGCTATCGAGTTGGAACATTGTCAGCAGTGTACTGTCTGTTCCTAGGTAACCTCTAAGCCGTTAGTTCTGTATGACGTGTTCACAGGCACAGGTTGTCCTGATTGCGAAGGGGAGGTAGCACATGATGCCTGGAGAGTTGTTTATCCTTGGCCTTGGTATAAAAAACCACAACCCCCGGTATAAGTTTATTCTAAAGTGACTAGTAGACTTGTACACTTTCTTCGAGAGTAATAACGATCATACTACATAAATACGTGGCAGTGAGGAGCATTTTGTGTGATATTCACTGGCACAGGAACGGAGTATAATGGGGAGGCCCTTTGCCGTGAAGTTGGGACCGCGACTATCCGACTAACTAACTATACAATATACATGGTGATATAGTAATATCATTATCATCTTGCCCAGGTTCTTTGGCCATACTAAATACATAGTGGTACAGTAGTATCATTATCATCTTTTCCAGGTTCTTTGATCATATTAGTATCATTATCATCGTGTCTAGGTTCTTTGATCATACTACATGCATGATGGTATAGTAGTATCATTATCATCTTGTCCACGTTCTTTGATCATATTTGTATCATTATCATCGTATCTAGGTTCTTTGATCATACTACATGCATGATGGTATAGTAGTATCAGTATCATCTTGTCCAGGTTCTTTGATCATACTACACACACGGTAGTATTGTAGTATTGTTATCATCTTGTACATGTTCTGGACATTACTCTCATCACGACTGGTCTAGGAGATTCTGGATCCTTCACCAGTCCCCTTGCCTCACGCATGTCCATGCACAATATGTCTTCAATGTCCATGGTCATCTTGGCGCTGGTCTGCCCTGCCCTATCTCCCAGAAGCCACGTCTTCCATAATTCTTCTCTCCAACCCATTGTCACGTTTAAAATGGCCAAAGTATTTTGGTTTTCAGGATCTGATGTTTTTGTGAGCCGGGTTTCACTGATCTTCACATCTTGTAAAATAGCAGTGGTTGCCTTCTTCTTGGTCTAAGGTATTCTCAGAATTGTTCCGCACCATCTCATCTCCCATCTCATCTCCTCATGCTCCTCTTGTACCTTGTGGTGTGGAAATGAAGTATAAACATCATGAGAGTGCCCGATTATGGGCTTAATATATCGATATTCCCATGGACTCTGCTATTCCCTCCGTCCAACGTTTACGTGGTTGGCCTCTTCCTCTGTTTCCATCTGGTCTGTATATCATTGCTTGTTGTGGTATGCTGTTGAATGGTAACCTACTTGCATGGCCAAACCATTTGACTTGCTGCTTTCTAATAAAATCTAGTGCTGCTATAACCCCTACTTTAGTCTCGATTTCTTCATTTCTGATCTTATCTCTTCTTGATACGTTGAGTATTCTTCTCAGGAATCTCATTTCTGTTGTTGTGATTTTTCTTTTCTCTTTTTCTGTGATTGTCCAGGTTTGGCATTGGTAGCATAGAGTTGGTTGGAAGATTGTGTTGTACAGTGCTTTCTTAGTAATTATTGGTACATGTTTGTTCTTTAATATTGGTGTCATTTGTCCAATGAGTTGGTTTGCCTTATTGCATCTATTTTCAATCTCGTCTTCTGATCTGCCATTGCATGATATTATACTTCCTAGGTACTAGAAACTCTTTACTTGTTTCAAGGGATGTTCGTTTAGGTGAATTGTTGTTGTTTTTTCTTCTTTAGTTATAGTCATTACCTCTGTTTTGCTTGTGCTAATTTTCATGTTATGTTCCCTACACTATTTCGTTTAGACTATTCATGTGGTCTTGTAATTCAGCTTCTGATTTTGCTATTAGTGCTTGGTCGTCCGCAAACAGGAGTTCTCTAATGGTTAGATTTGCAGATGGTTCTTCTTCTGTGTTCTCGTCATGCGGTATTCTTGCTGTCTCTGCTTGGCTGGTTTCTTTACATATGTTGTCTATATATGTTATGAACAAGAGAGGGGACAGGACACAACCTTGTCGTACTCCAGATCTTATGGTGAAGGGTTCTGAGTGTCCTCCAGTTGCTCTCACTATGCATTCACTGTTGTTGTATAAGCTTCTACATAGGTTTGTTAGATGTGTACTCACTCCATATTGTTTAAGGATTTCCCACAGCTTGTTTCTATCTACTCTATCAAATGCCTTTTCTTGGTCGACAAAGGCTAAGTAGAGTGTTTCATTGAATACAATTGATTTTTCTATAAGTTGTCTAAGAGCAAAAATGGCATCTGTGCATCCTTTGTTTTTCCTAAATCCATGTGTTTCGCTTAGCTGGGGTTCTATAGTAGTTCGTAATCTCTTCTCAAGAATTTTGCAAAATATTTTCCCAGTATGACTCAACAGTGAAATGCCTCTGTATTGTGTGCAATCTCTTTTGCTGCCTTTGTTTTTCCAAATTGGAATAATTATGGCGTTTCCCCAGTCTCGTGGTGTCTGATGTTCTACCCAAACATGGCTGAATAGTTTATGTAGCCATGCTGTTCCTACTTCTCTTGCTGCTTTAATTAGTTCATTTGGTATTTCATCTTGTCCCGGTGATTTGTTCAATGGGGCTAATCTGATGGCTTCTATAATTTCTTCTTATAGTATGTCTGGTTCTAGTTATTCGGTGGCATCTGTACAGGTCTCTTGAATTCCTGTGACATCTGATTGGATGTTGAGAAGTTGTTCGAAATACTGCTTCCATCTTATTAGGATCTGTTTTTGTTCACTTATTGGTTCTCCATTTTCGCTGTTAATTATGTCAGTTGGGTCAAAGGGTTCTCTTCTGGTTCTCATTGCACGTATCTTTTTTATAGAAGTTTCTAGTTGCTTCCTTGTACTTTTTATTTAGGGTTTCTCCACACTCTTATCTCAGGTGATTTCTCAGAATTGTTCTGCGCCATGTCAGTTCCAAACCCAGATGTTCTTCTTCTTGATGATCTACGGTAATCTCAGAATTATTCTGCATCATGTCAGTTCTTAAATCCAGATTGTATTTCTTCTTGGTGGTCCACGGTATTCTCAGAATTGTTCTGTGTCATGCCAGTTCCAAAACCCAGACTTCATTCTTCTTGGTTGTCCACGGTATTCTCAGAATTGTTCGAAAACGAAAATGTTCTTCTTTACTGCTTGCGACACGGTCCATCATTCAGATCTGTATGTTGCTACAGGAAAGATACTTAATACTGTTTAACCCTTGCATTGCTTTGCTCAGTCTATGTCTGAACTATGTTGAACAGTCCCCCTTGCTGTTAATTATTCAACAGAAGGTTGTACTGCTCACTCATGGAACCACTGGTATAAACACTAGACATGAACAGTGAAACTGGTGAAGAGAAAAACCAGACTCGATTGTTTTGAAAAATTTCACGGCTGGCTTCCATCCGCGTACGTGCTCACAGCAGCTACCAGCCAAACCCCAACTGCTACATAAATAATCTTCTTACACGAAACAACGATTAACGATTGTGAGACTGTGGAATGTAAGATAAGTCGCAGTGGCTCAGTGGCCAACATGTGTGTCGGCAGACTCGGTGGTCTTGTGTGCGAACTCCCCTTCTGGCCAGTGATTTGTAAACATTGATTTGATTATACCACAAGTCCATATGTATGCAACACACGCATACATTTACAAAACATACACATTTTACATTACAGATATATATTCATATCACACACACGCACACATATATGTTTATGTCACATACACATTTATTTGCAACATAAACACACACATATATACATATTTTTAACAACTGTCATTTACTGCCTATAGTACCTAGCGGTGTAGGACAGGGGTTCTTGAGCCTGAGGAATTAAGGCCGCAGGCTAGTGCAATCGCCGCGAACTGTGCAGGTTAGAATTTTCTTTTTGCCCCGGACAGAAAAAACTCCACACCTTATCGAGGATTTGAACCCAGGTCTCCCGAAGGAGAGCCCGGCATTCTAACCACTCGACCAGCCGCTCCACACACATGTATATAATTCTCATATATCTACATCACTGACACATATACCTCTACTGCACACACATATACCTCTACTGCACACACATATATACCTCTACTGCACACACATATACCTCTACTGCACACACATATACCTCTACTGCACACACATATATACCTCTACTGCACACACATATATACCTCTACTGCACACACATATACCTCTACTGCACACACATATACGAGCGTGCTTCAGATGAAAACCTTACAAGTGTGATAGAATTACAACAACCATACCATTGTCTTGTAACCTGTCAATGTTGTTGTGAAGGATGCCAAGAGCGGCAAGCACGTGACATCAGAGTGCAGACGAATAGAGTGACGTCCTAAGGACAGTTTAAAGATGACCACCCACTTTATGAAAACGTAATAAATACACAACTTCTGTAAAACTCCCTGTTGTGATTGTGGTTTACTTCTCGTTAGTCTTTCTACCTAATCCCACACAGTGAGGCTTTTCAATGTGTATTTGTGTGGGTATAAATTCTTATTTGAAGCGGGTGAAACTGTCTGCCGAGAATGACACTAATTTGGTTAGGTAATTTCCACAGCATCGGTCTATCTGGCAAAGGGGTTAGGGAAGCTGTTCGTAATCCCTTATACCTATGTACAAATCACAGCTGCCGGAGACTCGGCAGAGGCTCGCTTTGCGTTGGTTTCTTACGGAAAGGTATTTGAGCCGGTCGTTCAGGAAAGCAATGGCAAACTACTGAACGTAAAATTGCCAAGAAATCAACAGCAGCTGAATAATGCTGTTGTTGACTGCAGTGTCCTGCAAATAGGATATGCCAAAAACAAATTTCCACATCAGGCGTTGGTCTGTTACAGAATCATAAAGAGGAGCGGCGTTCTGTTATCCCTTTGTTTTATCAATGAAGGGGTGAAACCTAAAGAAATGCATCGGCGAATGAAAATCCAGTATGGTGATGCATGCCTGTCTGTTTAAGTTTCGACCCTCAGTCAGATCCAAACGGCGTAGACTTCTGAGTAAAGGTGTTCTTTTGCAACATGACGATGCTCGACCCCATACTGCCCGTGCAACGGCTGAAACCATCGGAGACCTCCACTTTCAGTGTGCACCACATCCCCCGTACTCGCATGACCTAGCCACAAGTGATTTCCACCTATTTGGACAACTCAATGAGTCATTGGGCGGGGGGGGGGGGGGGTGTTTATTTGAATTCCCCTTGTACGTTACAGACATATATTTACAACACAAACAAATATTTATACCACAGTAGCATATATTAACATCACAGACATGCATACTTTCATCAGACAGACATAAATATGCACATACAAATATATTATGCAAATATACTGCTGGCAACAGCCCGCGTAAAGTGATATGAAAACAGTCCCCAACTTTAGCAGATAATCTTTACCACGCGTTCAAATCACTTATATCCTGAAATCAATCCCTATAGTGATAAATTCTGTTGAGTGAGTTCAGTTGAGTTGAGCTAAGAACCGATATTACTGCACTCAGGACATTCCCACACGCGTTCCGTCCCCTTGGTCAACAGCCAATTAGCCATACTGCTAATGGTTCCAACTGCCATCTGGTTGAAAGTTGTCCTTGTCTTCCCTCTTAGTTTGAGAATCGTCCAGAGCCCTTGCCGATCCCGCGCCATAGCATTCTCTCCACACACGGGTGCTCAGTCTTGTCCACCCCTTTCTCCACCTGGTCCCACATTCTCCCAGCCACTTCTCCCTTGTCCACCTCTTTCTCCACCTGGTCCCACATTCTCCCAGCCACCTCTCCCTTGTCCACCTCTTTCTCCACCTGGTCCCACATTCTCCCAGCCACCTCTCCCTTGTCCACCTCTTTCTCCACCTGGTCCCACATTCTCCCAGCCACCTCTCCCTTGTCCACCTCTTTCTCCACCTGGTCCCACATTCTCCCAGCCACCTCTCCCTTGTCCACCTCTTTCTCCACCTGGTCCCACATTCTCCCAGCCACTTCTCCCTTGTCCACCTCTTTCTCCACCTGGTCCCACATTCTCCCAGCCACCTCTCCCTTGTCCACCTCTTTCTCCACCTGGTCCCACATTCTCCCAGCCACTTCTCCCTTGTCCACCTCTTTCTCCACCTGGTCCCACATTCTCCCAGCCACTTCTCCCTTGTCCACCTCTTTCTCCACCTGGTCCCACATTCTCCCAGCCACCTCTCCCTTGTCCACCTCTTTCTCCACCTGGTCCCACATTCTCCCAGTCACCTCTCCCTTGTCCACCTCTTTCTCCACCTGGTCCCACATTCTCCAGCCACTTCTCCCTTGTCCACCTCTTTCTCCACCTGGTCCCACATTCTCCCAGCACCTCTCCCTTGTCCACCTCTTTCTCCACCTGGTCCCACATTCTCCAGCCACTTCTCCCTTGTCCACCTCTTTCTCCACCTGGTCCCACATTCTCCCAGCCACCTCTCCCTTGTCCACCTCTTTCTCCACCTGGTCCCACATTCTCCCAGCCACTTCTCCCTTGTCCACCTATTTCTCCACCTGGTCCCACATTCTCCCAGCCACTTCTCCCTTGTCCACCTCTTTCTCCACCTGGTCCCACATTCTCCCAGCCACCTCTCCCTTGTCCACCTCTTTCTCCACCTGGTCCCACATTCTCCCAGCCACCTCTCCCTTGTCCACCTCTTTCTCCACCTGGTCCCACATTCTCCCAGCCACTTCTCCCTTGTCCACCTCTTTCTCCACCTGGTCCCACATTCTCCCAGCCACCTCTCCCTTGTCCACCTCTTTCTCCACCTGGTCCCACATTCTCCCAGCCACCTCTCCCTTGTCCACCTCTTTCTCCACCTGGTCCCACATTCTCCCAGCCACTTCTCCCTTGTCCACCTCTTTCTCCACCTGGTCCCACATTCTCCCAGCCACCTCTCCCTTGTCCACCTCTTTCTCCACCTGGTCCCACATTCTCCCAGCCACCTCTCCCTTGTCCACCTCTTTCTCCACCTGGTCCCACATTCTCCCAGCCACTTCTCCCTTGTCCAGTGGTAATCGACTACCAAGATGCGCATTACCTGCCAGCCTATCAACCTGTTCATCCCCCTCCCCCCTCGCACTCCCAGATGACCAGGGCAGAAAATCCATACAAATCTCACAATCTGTGACCTCTGAAGCGAGGCAAGCCTTTCTACCCGAAGTATTCCTTTCTCCACCTTACTCAGTATATTCCGTGAATCAGTAATGAATACACATCTTCTCTAAACCTCCCTGTTGTGATTGTGGCTTACTTCTCATTAGTTTTTCCGTCATTATCCCACACAGTGGGGCTTTTCAATTCGTATTTGTGTGACTATAAATTCTTATTTGAAGCGGGTGAAACTGTCTGCCGAGGATGACACAAATTTAGTTAGGTAATTTCCTTTGTGAGATCTATAATTTGAATTCACAGCAGGGGTTGGTCTGTTAGTTAGTTAGTTAGTTAGTCTTTCCTCTTGAGCCTAAGGCGGCGCATAGGGCAGAAGTCCTGTCTCTCCATGCTTGGCGGTTCGCTGCTACCTGTTGTAGATCTTGGATATTTACTTGGCCATTGAATGAGCCTTCTCTAATGATGGTTCTACGCAGGGTCTCTCTTGGTCTTCCCCGTTTTCTTTTCCCTACTGGTGACCATATGAGGGCTTGGTAGGGGAGTCTTGACTTGTCCATTCTGAGTACATGGCCGATGTAGTTCCAACGGCGTCTTCTTATGAAATTGGATACTGTATCTTGCTTAGTCTCTTGTCTTATTTGCGAATTGGTTCTGAAGTCTGTCCAGTGGATGTTTAGAAGTCTTCTAAGACATTTGTTCTCAAAATTGTCTAATTTTTTATCTAAAGCTACCGTTGATTTCCAACTTTCACATCCATACGTTAACACTGGAATCACACAAGAGTTGAAGATTTTAAGTTTTGTGTGTTTGCTGAGTGTCTTTGACTTCCAGATGTTTGACAGTTTATTGAAGGCACTAGATGCCAGTGCGATTCTAGATGATATTTCTGGTGTTGAGTCCCCTGTAGATGTCATTTTGCTTCCTAGGTATGTAAAGCTGTTGACTTTTTCAAGAACGTAGCTGTTCAATTTGGTGTCATCTGAACTGTTGGTAAGATCAATAGTCTTTGTTTTTGTGGTGTTAATTTGGAGACCAATTTGCCCTGAAACATTTTGGAGGTGGTTTATTTTCTCTTGGGCATCCGGGTGTGTTGAACTCAAAAGCACTATGTCGTCGGCAAAGTCCAGGTCTTCTAGAATTTTGTCAACCCAATGGATACCCATATTTGTGTTGTTTGTGCATTTGCGCATGACCCAGTCGATAGCTATTCCAAAAAGCATCGGTGATAAGACACAACCCTGTTTCACTCCTGTTTCGACTGAGAACCAGTCAGAGTTGCCTGTTTCTGTTCTTACGCAGCAACGTGTTTCTTTGTAGAAAGATTTTATGACGTTGGTATATTTGGTAGGAAAACCATAGATGTTAAGTAGATTCCAAAGTGAAGGACGGTGGATACTGTCGAAGGCTTTTTGAAAGTCGACAAAGTTGGTGATTAATTTCGACTGGAATTCTACGGAGTCTTCAATGATTATTCTGAGGGTGAAAATGTGGTCTATGCATGACCGTTTTGGTCTGAAGCCTGCTTGTTCTTCTCTGAGCCTTTCATCTATCGCCTTTTTCAATCTCTCAAGTAACATGCTACAAAAAAGTTTTCCTGGTACTGACAATAGAGTGATACCACGCCAATTATTGCAATCAGACATATCGCCCTTTTTAGGCAGTTTGAAAATTACACCATCTTTCCACTGTTGTGGTGGGGATTCGCTTTGCCAGATTTCATTGATCAGCTGTAACAAACGTTGTAAGGTGTTCTCATCTGCTGCTTTGAGCATTTCTCCTGAGATTTCATCTTCACCAACAGCTTTGTTGTTCTTCAATTTTTTGATGGCTGCTTTAATCTCTTCCATGGTGAATGACTCGCAGGAGGCATCTAGTGGGGGCATAGTAATTTCTCCATCCAGGTTCGGAACAGTGTCAGGCTGCGGTCTATTTAATATTTCTTTGAAATGTTCTGCCCATCGTTGCTTTTGAAGGTCATCGGATAACAATTGATTGCCTTGTTTGTCTTTGATGGGTATATTTGGTGTAGGTGAGTGATTGCATAGTTGCTTCATGATATGGAATACGGCTCTGTTGTTTCCAGTTCTGGCAGCTGCTTCGGCTTCTGAGGCCAGGCTGTGAATAAAGTTCTGTTTGTCTTTTCGTGCGCTTGATTTCACCTCTTTATCCAACATAGAGTATTTTGCTTATGGGTATCATATGTAGATGTGTCTTTTGCAGAAAGAAGTGTTAGTTTTGCTTGTTTTCTTTCTTGTATCTTCGTCCAGGTGTTATCGCTTAGCCACTTCTTCTTCTGTCTTTGTACGTAGCCGACTGTGTTTGTTGCAGCGTTTAGCAAGGTATTTTTTAGGAAATTCCAATTTTCTTCAATGTTGTTTTTAATATTCGCATTGCTCGATACACTTTCTTTGTTAGCATAGCTGCTTCGTACCTCTGAATTGAATGCGAGTTGGTGTTCTTTAGTCAGTAGGGACTGTGAGTTTATTTTCTTAATTCTGGGTGATCTGTGCAGAGTCTTGAGCTTTATTTTTAGTTTGGCAATGCAGAGATTGTGATCACTGCCAGCATCTGCACCTCTGTAGGCTCTGACGTCTTGTACTGATGAACGGAATTTGGCATTAATGCAAAAATGGTCTATCTGATTTTTTGTGATGTTATCAGGCGAGTTCCACGTGACTTTGTGTATATCTTTGTGCGGAAATAAAGAGTTTGCTACTATCAGATTTGCTATTTCACAGAATTCTAGTAGTCTCTCTCCGTTTTGGTTCATATCCCCTAAGCCGTTGGTCTGTTACAGAAACCCATTTGCATAGATGGAGATATCCAGACGCCGTGTAAACAGCCTGTGGCTTTGGGCTGTGAATGCCCTCCACAATTCCCTCGATACAGCGAGTCCAGGGGTCGAAATCAGCTGCCGGGGATTTGGAAGCAGACCACATTGCGTTGATTTCTATGGTATGGGCGTCGGTCATTCAGAAAGCACTGGCAAATTATTGAGCTTAAATACTGCAAAGTCAATCACGAACAACCAAAACTACTGGGGTTGCTTGCGACATTGTGTAAAGGAAATGCATCTAACTGTGGCTTAAGGGCAGTTAATGCATGTGACGATTCCCCTGAGTCGAGGATTCCATTTAAAAAGTAGACCGTTTTGAGTTGATTTTATGGTATGAGCGTCGGTCTTTCAGAAAGCCATGACAAACTTGCCTAGTAAATCACAAGCAACTAATAAATGCTGCAGTTGATTGCAACGCCCTGCAAAGGATATGCAAGTACCTTGTAACTGTAAACAGTAGTGCTCTTACACTATATGCAATGACTGAATCACCAAAAAACGTGAAGTAGATTGTGAGGTTTACTAAAACACGATTACAAGAAACAAATTGGACGTTGCAGCCAAAGTCTTCGTCAGCACAGAACAAACAAACACAAACCGACAAAAAAAAACTACATGAAACACACTACATGACAATATTAAGGGTACTTATCTGGGAGTTGTACGACCTGACAATCTTGTATTTGAGCAGATAATGATAAATGATTACAGAAATTAAACCTGATTAAAAAAAGAGAAAAAACGTGTCCCAAAGCAGAGACCTTACTCTGGGTCTGTGTTGTGTTAGGACCATCACATGGTGTAGTCCTGAATGCAGGGGGGGGGGGGGAACAGGTGGCCATTCTTATCCTCACTTAGCCAGACGACCAACGCAAGCGTAGAACCTCCGTCCGACCGACAGGCTTGTCCATGGGAATCTCATGGAAAAAGTCCCATGGGATGGGATGGGACGGGACAGCAAACATTTGTATTTCCCATGGGACACATAGGACTGTAGCCATGTCAAAGAAACTTTTTAAAAACCTTTTTAAAGCCTTTTATTCTTCCTTTTTCTTTAAATACTTGTATCAATTCTTTATCTCGTGGTGGGACACCGGATAAATTAATAAATGCGCGCATGCGATCATATTACCAACGTTTCAATGCCCATTAAAAAAATTACTCGCATTACTTTAATGAAGATAATGAAGAATTCTTAAACCACATTCCGAATATTGTTCAGATTAAAGGAATCCTGTACATTCATGAGAAATTCAAAACTTTTTTTTTACAAGCTAGAAATTGATGGTACTACATCTCATTTAATTTTGCTGTTATACTTCCTCCTAGACTATCAGTTGTACAAAGTTATTGTTGATATTGACGAAGAAACTTCCAGCAGCATGGTAAAGAAATATTGTCAGAACTTTCAGAAAATTCTTGGAGAAAAACTTTGGCCATATTGCAGCAGTTCTTTGGCAGTTACTGCAGCATTCCTTACTGGAGTTGACATCAAAGCCAGAATAGAAGACATGGTCATGTCAGTTATTACTAAGAAGAAAGGGAATGTGGACACCAATAAATGGGCCAATGACTGGATCGCTTTTTCTAAGTCTGATGTTCCAACTGTTATTTCATTCATCAAAGATTTAAATCTTTCTTCTGAATCATCTGCTGTATGTGAAGTAGCAGGAGTTGTAGAACAAAAGCCGAAAAGTGATTTTGACTTATTTTTTTATCCTCCACCAAACAAAACACTTAAGTTTGATGACCCCAGAAACAAATGCCTTGAGGATGAAGTCACCATGTTTCAAAAATTACGGCAACCGAACTTCACAACCATTAAATTATTGGAAAATGAACATAGGTTTCCACTGTTAACAGCAAATGCGAAAATTGACTTGGCCATACCAGTGTCCTCAGCGGCAGTAGAGCACTTATTTAGTGCAGCTGGATTGTTGTTGAGTAAGTTACGAAAACGGATGTTACCAGCTCTCGTTATAAACTCTGTGTATATCAGATTTGCATGTAAGATGAAAATTGTGGAAATGGTTCAGGGATTACCTGGATTCACTGAATTATTAGAAACAGACGATCAGCAGGAAATTGATAATGTGCTGAATGAGCAGAGTGACTCTGAAACAGAATGAGAGTGTCAGAATGAAACTGAATTGTCATATTTAGATTAAACTTTGTTTTAATAAAATACTCTTGAGTATTACAATTAATAAATTGTGTTGTTTTACATGTCTCTTTGTACATGTAGTCCTATTTAGTAGACACTAACCCTAAACTTTCATAAGTTTCATAATTTTATTTGAACTGTATTCCATTTAGGAATATGGGGAATCCCATGGGATGGGACAGGCAAAATTACCGTGGGATGGGATGAGAATGGGACTGAAAAATGTGTCTCACGGACAAGCCTGCCGACCGAGCTCATGTCATTATCAACGTAGTGTCCTGTCAACCACGCTAACACGTCCACTGAAATTAGACGTGGGGAGTCCAGGTTTCCTGGGCACGTTTTGAGAAGAAATAAACATGGCAGCCTTGTGATAACAGGCAAACGTGGTAGGGAAAACAGCAATGGAAAGACAAAGAGATACAATTCTTGGTTGGCCTGGCCACATGTCTTAGCTGGCCAATGGACACGGTAGATATCCATGGCTGTGGTGATCGTGTGGGAAGGCAACGCTGACCGAAGACGCTTATCGGATGGCACATGGCGAATAAGATGATGAGTGAGAAGTTCTGTCCATAGTCCATTGTTGTGTGAATCAAGTGATTGATGGGTTTCGCTAAAGATGTCAGATTGTAAATTGACTATTTGGCCTGGCGTCGTAATAAATGTATTATTTCCTTCAGGAACTATCGTTACCTAGAAGATGCTGGTTTGAAACCTTTTGAACCTACAGCTCTTCTTCATTTTTTAGCTTCAAGACTGTCTTCCATTGTCACGTGTCATGCGTTTTCAAGATTTTTTTTTCTTCATAAAGGCTAGAAGCTCGAGCCTCCAGCACAGGGTCGGTGCGTCGAGGTAAGGTGGGGGGGGGGGGGGGGGGAGGGAGGGGGGGAAATATGCCTCCTTATTTATTTATTATTATTAATTATTATTATTTATTTATCAAACTTGTAAAATTCCGCTCAGTCCGCAACACGATTCCAACCTCGTCTGCATACTATTTCAGAGGTGGACATCGTAACCCAATGCTACTTCGCCTCACATTTTTTACTTACTTAAGACTCGAACTCCGAACCACTAGGAGAGTAGTTTGTTGTCCTGAGGCTCTCTCACAGAAGATATAGTGTAAACAAACTCATACACGCAAAACGATTAACTCATTCATTGCCGAAGGATAATATATCGCCGAATGTGACATACATTTTGGACAGAAGGACGATATACCGCAGTACTAGGATTATAATGCTTGTTCGTGTGATTGTGTACCACTTTTTAAATGGCAGTGAATCAAATAAACACTTACTGTAACCTATGAGCTCTTCGAAAGTACAGTGCCATGTGCTTGTTTATCTATGATTGTCATATTCACGTTTTCTAGCTAACTATTTTTGTTTTTGATTGTATTCTTTGATAAAGACTTTTGAGAAAACGTTTGCGCGTATCTGTATGTGTTTTTCGTTTCGCTGAAATTGGTAGCTAATTTGTTTGTTCCTTGTTTTGAATTAGTTTTGCAGCAGTTACCTCTTTGTTTTTACAAAAGCAAGGCGCATGTGGCTCTTAATTCACACACACACACACACACACACACACACACACACACCTCGCACACGTACACACACTATCTCTGTCTTTCTATATCTCCCCTTTCTCTCTCTTCCTCTCTCTTCCTCTCTCTTCCTCTCTCTCTCTCTCTCTCTCTCCTCTCTCTCTCTCTCTCTCTCTCTCGCTCTTTCTCTTTCCCTGCCTCTGTCCCATTCTCTGTTTCTTCTTTCTCTCTTTTTCTTTCTCTAAGTCTATCTCGCTGTCCCCTCATTCCTTCTCTTTCTCTATCCCGCTGCATGTTTCTTTCTCTGTCTCCTCTCTCATTCCCTGTCTTATCTCTGTGTCTCCTTTTTTATATCTCTCTTTTCCCCTCTCTATTCTTTCTCTGTCTACTCTCTCTCTCTCTCCCTGTCTATCACCGGTGTATCTCTCTCTCTCTCTCTCTCTCTCTCTCTCTCTCTCTCTCTCTCTCTCTCTCTCTCTCTCTCTCTCTCTCTATCTCTCCAGAACCCCATTTTCCATTTCAGCCAACGTCCCTCACATATGTCTCTCTAACAACGCTTTGTACACAAGATTCCAAACACAGACCGCTCCATTGCTTGATACATGCACATTGTAGACCCGCCGTTGTTCGGAGCTTTTTTATGACGACAGCCAGCCAGTTTTATGATCCCAGGCTAGAGATAGTACACACGATAAGCACTGATATACAAAATCGAATGGTGCCGACATGAAGCGATGCGTTTTTTCATCATAATCGTGACTTTCTGTGGATTTGAGGAGAGAGGGCTATTGTATAATATAATGAAATATACGGCACTGCGATACATTCTCAGTTATGCGTGATTGTATATGTATCAGACACAGGCAGCAGATACAGATATAAATGGATTGAGGATGACTGGACAAGTGAATGAATGAATGGACACGTAGAAGGAAAACAGACTGTTGTGAGGTGAGTGGTTAAATGGGGAAAGAGACAGAAAGATATAAACAGACAGACAAACAGAAGCATAGACACACAGGCAGCAGATACAGATATAAATGGATTGAGGATGACTGGACAAGTGAATGAATGAATGGACACGTAGAAGGAAAACAGACTGTTATGAGGTGTGTGGTTACATAGGGAAAGAGACAGAAAGATATAAACACAGACAGACAAACAGAAGCATAGACACACAGGCAGCCATATACTCCGAGAGATAAATTCACAAAGGACATTTGACTACCAACATCAAGACAAAGACGGCCGCCATATTCTGTTAGTGTTGTGAGACGAGATAGTTTGGGGAACGCTGACTTCATCGTTCACCTTTAGACGTCAATATGGATAAATGCAAAGAAAGCAGCAGTCACCTTAACTTAAGCTTATTGATATTCCCATAATCTTTGCCCTCAAATGCAGCGGGTCTTGGCCAAAATAGTTTTCTCTGTTCTGCACATGTTGGACACTCATGCAGCAAATGTTTAGCTGTCATTTTACAAATTCGACTGTTACATTCATCAGTTTTTTATTCAGTTTTTTTTTCTATCTTTAGTTTATTAAACATGTTTCCTTTCTGGTGGTCTTGATGCTGTGATCTCCACTTTTGTTTATAACTGTTTCTGATAAATCTCTTGGCCTTATCACAGGTTATGTCTGTATGAGATTTAGGCAGTCTTCCATCTTCATTTGGAGAAGGTTGTGACAAATGAGAAGATCGTTTGTGTTAGACGTAGGTCGACAGGAAAGGGGGTGGGGGGTCGATATTGAATGGTTTAACATAATGGCACGGAAGACAAGCAGTAGACAAACTGAACAAGAACACAGAGGACAGATGTTTCTGGAGAAGTACGATCATCTGTGCTGCTCTACATACACCTGATGATGATGAGGCCCTCTTCAACTTTTTTATGAAGTAATTACAATGTCTCTGAAAAAATTCCATAGTTCCATCTTTAGTATTATAAAGTCATTATTAAGGCAGAGATATTCCAGCGATGGAAAAGATCTTTGATTGATGAACATCTTTGCTTGAGATCACAGCTTTTCCTAGCGAACACTGAACCTGATACCCCAGTCTGTTTTCAAGAGCCCAGAGGGGAAAGTTACACACGAGTTCTTCACGCTTGCTGTAAACCAGCTTTCTTTGAAGGTTAATTGAAGACTGTACTGGGAGCGGGTCATTGCATCGTATCGTTGACGTATGGCTCGAGAAAAATTGCATAGAATTTGAAATACAACACAACAGTAAAAATACCAAACTAATGCAAAAATGCCTTCAGGAGATTACTAAACAAAGAACACATACATCAGCAGGCTGCCTAAAAACAAAATATGGAAAAATCATAGTAGAAAACAATCAGATTTTACATCTGTGGTCAGAGAATGTGAAAAACCTTTATGATGATAACAGAGAAGAACAGTATGATATTCAAAATAATAATGAAGGACCATCAGTTTTGAAGATTTAGGTTCAAATTGCTCTTAACCATATGAAAACTGGCAAGATCCCCAGTTCAGACAGCATCACAACAGAAATAATAATGCTTTAGAACAATAAGGAATAGATAAAGTTACCAGACTCCTGAATAAAATATATGATACTGGTGATATACCTCATGAATTATGTAATTATGCACTTATTGCAGTCCCAAAGAAATCAGGAGCCTTGGAATGTGATCAACATCGAACAATTAGTATAATGAGCCACATTACGAAGATTTTGCTAAGAATTATCATGCAGAGTTAGGAAGAAAATACAACCTGAAATAGGACAGAACAATGTGGATTTGTAGAAGGCAAGGGTACAGTAAATGCTGTGTGTAAAATGAGAACAGTAGTTGAACGTTCTGAAGAAGTAAACAAAGATCTACACCTTTGCTTTATTGACTTCACAAAGGCTTTCGATAAAGTGAGACATGACGACATGATAAGGATGCTTGAAGATTTACATATTCATGGGAAAGACCTTAGACTTGTAAAAAAAACATATATTGGAAACAACAAGCTGCCATCAAAATTGATAACGATGTAGGTCAAGATCAGCCTATTAAAAGACGTGTGAGACAGGGATGTGTAATGTCTCCAGATCTGTTTTTCCTTTACAGTGAAAATATATTCAGAAATATAGAAGATATGGAAGGTATAAACATTGGGGGATGATACATCAATAACAATAGATATGCAGATGATACAGTCTTGATTGCAGACAATGAACAGGACATCCAACATTAAGTAGATGCGGTTGTTGCACACAGTGAACAACTAGTGTTAGAATTGACTTGTAAGACGACGTAAATTATGATCGTCACTATGAAGGAAGAAATACCACAATGTAATATACAAGTAAATGGGCATATTCTTAAACAAGTGAATCGGTACAGCTATCTCGGAACAGTCATAACATCTGATGGGGGATGCCTTGAAAAGATTAGAACAAGAATTGCCACGGAAAAGGTAGCCTTTTGCAAGATGAAACACATACTGACCAATAAAAAGATATCAATTGAAACGAGAAAAAGAGTGTTGCAATGCTACGTAGAACCTGTAATTTTATATGGATGTGAAGCGTGGACAATGAGCAGACAAGCAGAAAAACATCCGATGGTTGCGGAAATGTGGTTTCTGAGGAAAATGCAAAGAATACCATTGACAGACAGAAGAACCAATGAACAAGTCCTACAAGAAGCATATGAAGATCGTAAACTGATTAGAAACATTAGACGTAGACAGTAAAAATTTGTTGGGCATGTTATGAGAAGAAATGAATTGGAGAACTTGGTGACAACTGGCAAGATCGAAGGGAAGAGACCAAGGGGAAGACCAAGAAGTAAATACCTGGATGGCTTGGCCACGTGACATGGTCGAGACGAAAACACGGAGTTGATCCACTACTCTGATGATCGAGTGAGATGGCAAAACATGACTGCCCACGCTTATCTTCATGGCACATGATGGATGGATGAATTCACTTATATAACAAATTGTTCTTAAGAGCTATACTGAACTAATCCTGATGTTTGGAAGTGAATCGTTGACAATTAACAGACAAGTGAGGGATTATATGGAGGCTGCGAAGATGAAAAGCATCGTAGACAGACAGCAAGCGCAATAAAGTTGTCTTGGAAGACTTTAACTTATGAAGACAACTAGTTGCACAGACAAAGCCAGTCCATATTCTGTGGGCGTGTCATGAGACGAGGAAAGTTGGAGTACGTCGTCTCACCGGCAACGCTGGAGAGGGAAAGAGAAGCAGGAGACCACCAGATAAGATGCTGAACAATTAGACATCAATGATTAGCATCACACGAGATAGAGAGATCACAGAGATAGACATGATCACCAACGCCACACGGCATGGAATATTAGTAGAAGATACTAACAAATTCAGGTATGAGTTTTTCTGTACATTCAGACTGTAACTTTTATGTTACGTGGCTTTTTGCTGTCAACTGCCGAGGATGATAATTGAAGAACAGTTCTGAGACAATTACATTCCCATGTCTCTCTGGGCTTAGCAATAGAATCTTGGAAATAAGGTGATTTCTCAGAGGTACTGACCCAGATTCCTGCTGACATGAAACACAGGGCCAGGCAAGGACAGGAAGCAGTCTCAGTGGTAAACTTAATTTCCGCAGGATGTTTTGATCCTCTCTCTCTCTCTCTCTCTCTCTCTCTCTCTGCCTCTCTCCCCCTCTCCGCCTCTCTCCCCCTCTCCGCCTCTCTCCCCCTCTCCGCCTCTCTCCCCCTCTCCGCCTTTCTCTGTGTCTCTCTCCTTCACTCACAAACTCACTTTCCTACTATATTGCTCTCACTCAGGCACTCACTTGCCTCCCACCCCCCATCCCCCTCTTTCACTTACTTTTTTGTAGTGTTGTTCATCTATGTGCTCTACTTCTCATACGGTTTCTTTTCTCTCTCTCTCTTACCTCTCTCTCTCTCTCTCTCTCTCTCTTACCTCTCTCTCTCTCTCTCTCTCTCTCTCTCTCTCTCTCTCTCTCCCTCATGAAGCAAGGGAACAGACAACAGATCGAAAGTCTTCCGGCGGGTTGCGATGGAAGCAACGTTCTGCAAATAACCTGAAATATGAACAGGTCTAAACATAATCCATCTGGATGTGGATTAAACGATGCGGTTGAAGAGGCCAGAGGATCGACTTTATTGAAATGGGTTTTGTCCCACATGGTTCGGTCTCTTTCCACAGGACGGTCTGTCGACAGCTTGGCACAAAGCACCAACTCCGTCGCTCCAGCGACGGCCCGAAAGAGTCTCCAAGAAAATCACACTACTCATGAACCGAACAACATAGGCCAGAATCGAACCCACAACCTTCGGAGATGGCATAACCACTTGGCCACGGAGACTCCTTATATAAGTGTGGATTTCTTCTTCTTCTTCTTCTTCTTCTTCTTCTTCTTCTTCTTCTTCTTCTTCTTCTTCGTTAATCCGGAGTTTATTTTTTTCGGACGTGATTGCGTTGTGAGTGTTTACAGCAGAGCTGCGTTCTTGCGACGTTAGGCCGACACATCCGACTTCTGCGAACATATGTTGACCGGGCTAACCTTCCCGGGTAAGTGTGGATTTTAAGCTATAACTACTGGGCAGGCAAATGCACTAGACATAACGCTAAGACCTGTTCACTGAGAGTTCTGTATTCTTTGGAAATCTAATAACCACAAATCCATCTAAATAACTTTAGGTTTTCCCCTTCACGGTGTAATTCCCTGGTTGGTTATGGACAAATAAACATGCCCCTCCCCCCCCCCCCCCCCTCTATTACCCGGACGACATTTATCCACCCATCGACACCACAACAGACTCCAGGTTTCTAATCACAACTATCACAACATGACCACGAGCTTGTTTCAGTTATTTGCTGTGTTTTGAACAGGCTGAGGGATGTCATTCTTATAGCGCCACCTACTGGCTTTTTGTTTCTTGTCCCCACAACTAAGTCCAGCACCCACGGGGCTAAAGTACACAGAGATTGTTTGTTTCCATCTGAAATTAACGGTTGTACTTGGAGACAAGCATGAGCATACACATACACACAGAACAGACATACAGACACTTAGAAACGTACTTACACACATTCACGTACGTACATACATACACATATACATACACACAAACACACACACACTTACATACACACCCATCTACCTACCTACACACGCACATAGACAGATATATAAACATGCCGAAATAGTTATCTGCATGCCTACCTGGTCTTCCTTCTTCGAAGTGAGTGAGTGGCACCTTGCAGTCTTGACAGATCAAAGTATGTGAGTTGGAATGTGGCCAAAATTCCATCACAATGACTGGGCAGAGCTTAAGAGAAACATGTGGTGCCCAAACGACATGTTCCTTCTCACGGCCTCGCCGTGTGTATTCCAGAGGAATGGGTAACCAATACGTCTGGCACAAGGTAGGCTGCAGACGCTGGCGATGTATTCTACGATGTATGAATGAAATAATGTATGAAAGCAGAGACATAAGAAGGGCAGACTTTCAGACAGGCTTGTGTGCCCAATTCTTAACCCTATAAAAATAAAATTCGTTCTCTCGTTCTTTCTATCAACCTACCTCTATGCCTGCGTACCTGTGTCTCTGCCTCTCTGATAGGTCTGTTCGTCTGTATGTCCGTCAGTCTGCCTACCTAGCTATGATTCTGTCTGTTGGTATCTGCATAACAGTAAGCCTTTCTCAGTTTCTGCTTTCTTTTTTCTCCTCACTATATCTGGGTCTCCTTGTGTTTGTTTGTAGGTGAGTGCATGCGAAGGCACGCTTATATTATCATATTTCCCATCATCTTTTCTACAATCTCTCGTGCATGGTTGCTTCACTAGCAATCTCACACAAAGAGTAAAGAGAATTTTAAGCACGAAACATTCAATAATTAACACAAGACAACGAAGGAAGAAACCACAGGATCACTAGAATATGAATGCAGGGACCATCAAAGCCTATCCTGTTGCATCTGTTGACAAAAGGTGTTAATGAGATGAATTGTAACCACTGCGGTACCTGTCACTTTCATGAATCATCATCATCATGTGAATTTCCGACTGGCGTGGCCAAATATGCATCTCCACAAATTGCGATCTTCGATGGCGTGGATCAATTCGTGTGTTGACTCCCTTCCATGCCATGATACAAGACAATCATGCATTTTTTCTTGCTGTCTTCCTCTATCTCTCTTTCCACAAATCTTTCATGTTGTCTTAACATGTTCCAGTTTTTATCTTCTCATAATGCGGCCATAAAATGATGACTGCCTCTTTCTGATGTTTGTGATCAGTTGTCTTTGAGACTGAGCCTCCCTCAAAATGTCCAGATTTAATAAATAATGTTGAAAATAACCAGTTTGGTGAGTTTTCTTAGAAAGCGTGGAGATAATCATGAAGCAGATAACATGAACAGTTTATCTCATAGCCGGTAGCGGGGGTTTTGTATTACAGAGTTTCCTATTATAATATAATACAGCGCTGACACACATTTCTGGCATTGTGCAGCTGGTCGGCTCAAAAACTGGTTTATCATCATTATTGTCATCATTTCATCATCATCATCATTACCAGCAGCAATATCGTAATAATAATAATAATAATAATAATAATAATAATAATAATAATAATAATAATAATAATAATAATAATAACAATAATAATAATTGATTTATTTGGTGTGTTTTTTTCCGGGATATGAGATTTAAACATTGAGCACAACCCACTACTCGCAACGCTGATCGTATTCCGGTACCAACCTAAGGCCTTGTCCACGTCAATTTGGAAGCACTTGACTCGAGTTTCGCTCTCGTTAGAGCTCATCAGTAATACATATCCTTGAACGGACACGGGATCAAACCCGGTTCATTGGCGAATGAGGCGAGTGTGTAACCACTAGACCACTCGGCACACGCTAGACGCGACCAAATTATCACACTAGAATATCACAACGTCACCCATCAAGTTTGCCGGCTGTTATGTTGTCAGCAAGTTTACCAGCTGTTATGTTGTCATAAACTTTGAAAGCTGTTGTGTTGTCATCAAGTTTGCCAGCTGTTATGTTGGCATCAAGTTTGCCGGCTGTTATGTTCTCATCAAGTTTACCAGCTGTTATGTTTTCATCTAGTTTGCCAGCTGTTATGTTGTCATCAAGTTTGCCAGCTGTTATGTTGTCATCTAGTTTGCCAGCTTGTTATGTTGTCATCAAGTTTGCCAGCTTGTTATGTTGTCATCAAGTTTGCCAGCTGTTATGGTGTCATCTAGTTTACCAGCTGTTATGTTGTCATCAAGTTTGCCAGCTTGTTATGTTGTCATCAAGTTTGCCAGCTTGTTATGTTGTCATCAAGTTTGCCAGCTTGTTATGTTGTCATCAAGTTTGCCAGCTTGTTATGTTGTCATCAAGTTTGCCAGCTTGTTATGTTGTCATCAAGTTTGCCAGCTGTTATGGTGTCATCTAGTTTACCAGCTGTTATGTTGTCATCAAGTTTGCCAGCTTGTTATGTTGTCATCAAGTTTGCCAGCTGTTATGGTGTCATCAAGTTTGCCAGCTTGTTATGTTGTCATCAAGTTTGCCAGCTTGTTATGTTGTCATCAAGTTTGCCAGCTTGTTATGTTGTCATCAAGTTTGCCAGCTGTTAATTTGTTTCACAGTCGATTTCTCCTCATAACATGCTTAAACCATATTGATCAAACCATAATAAAATTATCTGTAATGTCCATATTATATTTCTCTTATCAATATGCGGTTGTCGTTTACTCTTTTATGATATTTTCTAATTGTGATATGGTGTCTACTTTTCAGCATCTCATTATTTTCCAGAGATGAGAACAATTAAGGGTCCACTAAAAGATGTTTTTTTAAAGTTAGTTGCATATCCTATTACAGGAAGTCGGAGTCATCCCCAGGCAATTTTTTTTGGTGATCTCTTGGCAAGTTTACGTTCAGTAGTTTGCCAATGCTTTCTTCTTCTTCTTCTTCTTCGTTCATCCGGAGTTTTTTTTTTTTCGGATGTGATTGCGTTGTGCCTGTTTACAGCAGAGCTGCGTTCTTGCGCCGTTAGGCCGACACATCCGACTTCTGCGGGCATTTGTTGACCGGGTTAACCTTCCCGGGGGTTTCTTAGGACGTTTGACTCTCACTGTTGTGGTGTTATCCCCCATCCCAGCTGGTCCATATAGAACAGCCAAAGATCCTGGTCAGCCCTCAAGGGAAGGCAGGGGCAGACCATGGGCATTCCCCGCCATCCAAGGAGGCTTCCATAATTGCAGAGCCGATACATAGCGCTCTGGTACTGGGCTCACCCAAGGAATCGTCACGTCCTGCACATGGCTGCTTAGCCTCACTTCCGTATATTGGGCCTTCCGTTCACCATAGGCTGTTCTTCCGGAAACCAGAAGTATGCAGTCTGCAGATGACATCCACACAGTGAGCTTTCGATTCGGACTTTCCATGTAATGGATTTGCTATCCAAGCAATATTCCATTTCGTGCCACTAGGACACTTTTCCACCTTTTATGAAGTCCACACAGTGGGCTTTAGATACGGACTTTCCACGTAATGGATTTGCTATCCAAGCAATATTCCATTTCATGCCACTAGGACACTTTTCCACCTTTTATGAAGCCCACACAGCGAGCTTTCGATTTGGACTTTCCACATAATGGATTTGCTATCCAAGCAATATTCCATTTCATGCCTCTGGGTCTTCATGCACCTTTAAATGTCAACCTGTATGTAGTTAAAGTAAGCTGCGGTCAACTTGAGCTTGTTGATATCTCCATAGAGCTTGTTCTCAAATGAAGCAGGTGTGGGCCAAAATATCTTTCTCTGTTCTGCATACGTTGGGCAATCCTGCAGCAAATGTTTTGCTGTCATTTTTCCAGTTCTACAATTACATTCATCGGTATCTCCTATCTTTAGTTTATTGAACAAGTGGTATTTCAGCCTGTTATGTCCTGTGCGGAGTCTGAAGATTGCTACTTGTTCTCTTCGGTCGAGTTTGTAATATGCATCATCCTTCTGATGGCCTGGATGCTCAGATTCCCATTTGGTTCTATAAGTGCTTTTATCAACCTCTTTGCCTCATTATAGGTTATGTCTATGTCAGGCTGTGGTAGTCGTCCGCCCTCTTTTGCCAGTCTGTCAGCCTCTTCGTTTCCAGGTATACTGCAATGTGATGGGATCCACTGTATTACAACTTTTTTGGATTTCTGGCATAGACCATGGAGTGCTGCTCTTAGGTCAGTTAGTTCTGTGCTGTTATTGCTCTTGAGTATTGAGACAGCTGACTTTGCATCTGTGAAGATAGCTATTTGCTTCTCTTTATTTTCCTCCATCAGGAGCATTTCTGCTGCAGTTTTCAAAGCCTCTACCTCCGCTTTGAAGTTACTTGAAAATTTTCCAGTTGCCATTGAATGTGTTTTTTTCACTCCATTTTTTAAATTTAGGAGAATTCCTCCTCCTCCATTCTCTATTGAATTTTTGGCTGATCCATCTGTATATGCATGGGTCCAATTCCTGCTTGGGTAATGTTCTTTTATGTAGTTTAGGGTTATTTCTCTTCTTTCGGTTTCATGCTGAGTGTTCTTTTTCTCAATACCAGGAATGTTTTCTATCATCTCAGGCAGTTGCTGCTGTCTCCAAGCTGGGAACTTGTGTGCATTGTGTATGGGCTTGACTGTTGATATGTTAAGTATAGGATCTGCCCTAATCCTTCGTTTTGCAGTTTCTACAAAGTTGCTACGCTTCAGTCTTCCCTTTCCAAAACCATTAAATCTGTTGTACATAGGGTGGTCTGTCAATCTTCTAAATTTTTCTGCTTGTTGCTGGGCTCTGCTATCTCTTCTATCCTGCATTGGTTGTAAACAAGTGATCTTTTCTAGTTCATTAATAGGCGTTGTCTTCAGGCTTCCAGTTATGATTCGCATTCCTTGGTTTTGGACTCTACTTATTTTGTTAAAGTTTGACTTAGCTGCTGTTGCCCAAGCTGCAATGCCATATTCCAGTACTGGCCTCACCCGTCCAGTATATAACTTCTTGAGAACTTTCTCATCTGCTCCCCACGTTGTACCAGCAAGCTTTTCATGATTGCCATTCTCTGCCTTGCTCTTGTTCGATTTTTCTCAACCTGTGTCTTCCATGTCAGGCGACGATCAAAGGTGACTCCTAGATAGTTTGGATTTTCTTCATGGCGCAATAGTTTTCCATTCAATACCAGCTTAGGTTGCTGAGTTTTATTTGAGAGGGAGAACACTGTGCATGTTGTTTTCTCCTCACTTATCTTCACTAGCCATGATTTTGACCAGTCCTCTAGCGCTAATAAGGCTTGCTGTATTCTGCTGTTAGCTGTACTAATATATTCTTCAGATGTCCATATGGCTAGGTCATCTGCAAAGGAGGATGTGTGTACTCTGGCTGGAAAATTTTCTGTGATGTCATTTATATATGCTAGGAATAATGTTGGTGAAAGAACTCCTCCTTGGGGGACACCTTGCTCCAGCAGCATCATTTTGCTTGTTTGTCCTTGTACTTTTGTCCTGGCAGTTCTGTTCTCAAGGTAGTGGCTGATCCATTTATACATTTTTCCACAAACATGCATGTTTTGCAGTTTTACTTTCAGTCCTTCCTTCCATACTTTATCAAATGCTTTTTCTAAATCTATCCAGACTGCTAGTGTGTGCTTTTTCTCTTGGAAGGCATCCTCTATTTCCTGAGCTATATACGTTATTTGATCTTCAGTGGATCTGTATTTTCTGAATCCTGCTTGGTGTGGTGTTAAGAGTTTGTTTTCTTCCAGATGCCATGTTAGCCTGCCATTGATAATGCGTTCCATTAATTTTCCTACACAGCTAAGTAGACTGATAGGTCGATAGCCATTTGGTTCTTCCAGGTCTTTTCCTTTCTTTGGGACTGGTATTAGTATAGCTTCCTTCCATGCCTGTGGGACTATTCCTCTCTTCCAGCTGTTATTTAGGACTGCTAGTAGTTTCTTCTTTGCCTTGGTGCCTAGTCCTATTAGCATTTCATTTGTGATTCCATCCTTTCCTGGTGATTTCTTCTTTTTTAGGGTATTCATTGCCTGTTCCATTTCTTCCATTGTTAGATTTGCCATCATATATTCTGCTGCTGTCTCTTTATTTCTATGATGTATCTGTTTGTCTTTGATTGCTTTCTTCTGTTCGGTTGTAATATCAATGTGGTTTGCATTTGCATAGTGTTCCATTAGTGCATTTGCAGCCTTTTTTGCCTGTAAGCAAGGCATTTCCTTGTTTAATTGTTATTTGTTTGTTTCTAGGTCCTTCATTGTTCATGGCTTTCACTAGTTTCCATAGTTTGTTTCCATCCCTGTCAAAATTCAGGTTTTCTGTTTTTTTCCCTCCAACAATCTCTTGTTGTTTGATTTACTGTTCTTTTATATTTTGCTGAGATGGCTTTGAGAGAGATGTTTGCTTCAATTGTTTGTTCTCTCTCTGCTGTCTTCCTGGCATCTTCAACTTTGTCCTCCAAACTTTGTAGTTCTTCAGTCCAGTATGGTTTGTAATTTTCCTCGCTCCTCTTGGAATGGACTCAGTGGCTGCCTGTATTATCGCTCTGTTTAGACTTTCCACCATTTGCTTTATGTTGCCATATCGTGTATTTATGTTTTCACAATATTTGTCTGTTAGTATGGCAAATCTGTCCCAATCTGCTCGTTTGTAATTCCAGCGGGGCAAGGGCTTTTGCTCCTGTGGAACATACTCCATATTCATTTCAAGCTTGATTGGTCTGTGGTCACTACCTGCTAATTGGTCCAGCACATGGCGATCGATTTTGTGGAGGATGTCTCCTGTGCAGAAAGCTAAGTCTGGAGTAGAAGTGGTAAGCCATCTTCTGGAGTAGAAGCTCGGTGTGTCATCCGCTTTGTTGAGTAGATGGAGATTTGAGTCTATTTCCCAGTCCTCCAATTCATCTCCTCTTTTGTCAGTATCTGGGTATCCCCATCTTTCTGAACGGCTATTAAAGTCTCCGACAATAATGCAGTTTGTGTCAGTTATTTTCATGTTTGAGAGTGTAAGGTCCTTATCTGCTGGGCTATATAGATTGTAGATTCTTATTTTCACGTCCTTTATCATTATATCAACACCTATAATTTCCGTTTGGTTGTTAGAGATCACAGATACTTCGCTGCAAGGTATTGTATTTCGTGTAAGTATTAGAACTCCTCCTTTGTGTCCTTCGCGGTCGAAACGTGTGGCCTGATATCCTCTGACTGAGAATTTGTGATTGGCGTTGAGGTGTGTCTCTTGAATGCATGCCACATCTATTCTATCTTTATGAAGACGCTGTATTAGGGAGTCTTTCTTCTTGTAAACTCCTTCGGCATTCCACTGTAGTATGTTGAGTGTCCGGGGTATTTGGTCAATAGCTCTTAACCTACTCCTCTGTGCCTTGACTCCACAGCACAGGGGAAGGTGACCACCAGTAGTCATGGGTGGACCCCCTCGAGGCAGGGGGCCCGGCACTATCACCGCCTGATGGGACTTCACGGGATTAGCACCATATCGATTAATTTTGATTTGTGACATCATGAATTAAGTTACGTTGCACTGCTTTGTCAAGCCTGTGGCTCAGTACATCCGATTTCGACAAGCATTTATTCGGGATGCTTTCCCTAGCCTTTGACTGTCCCCAGTCTACCTACAAGGCAGCAGGTTTCACGTTGCACTGCTTTGTCAAGCCTGTGGCTCAGTACATCCGATTTCGACAAGCATGTATTTGGGGTGCTTTCCCTAGCCTTTGACTGTCCCCAGTCTACCTACAAGGCAGTAGGTTTGTGTGTCTCTTCGTCTGGTCCCTCTCCCTTGACCTGTCCGACATGGGTGGCCCTACCAGTAGCTGTGCTACCGTCGGCATAGCTCTTGGGGTCATTGGGACGCACAAGCCCCTCTACCTCGTCACGGTGGACACACAGCAGAGGGGCAATGCTTTCTGAACGACCGGCACCCATACATTTTTTAATGCATCCAATGCAAGGCAGTCTACTGCCAAATCGCCTGCAGTTTTGTTTCGAACCAGGTGTGTTGGATTACGAACTGCGTCTGTAAACCCTTCAAAAAGATGTTTACTGTATTTCAACTCCGAACTGTATCCATATTTAGCAACCACTAGAGCTTCACAAATACTTAAGCGAATGCACAGAGTGGTCAATACATGCGTTTGTATTTATATCAAATGTATAGTTCGGATATACTGGCGGATGAAAATACCGACAGATATACAGACAGACAAGCGGATGGCCAGACAAACAGACAGTTAGACAGACTGATGGTTAGATAAATATTTGGTTGGCAGGTAGATAGGTAGGTAGATTGATTCTAGGTAAGTAAGTAGGTATATATAGGTAGATAAGTAGGTGTAGTAGATATGTAGTTAAATGGGTCGGTGCGTAAGTAGGTATTTAGTAGGTAGCTAATTAAGTATGTATTAGGTTGGTAGGTGCGTAAGTAGGTATTTAGTAGGTAGCTAATTAAGTATGTATTAGGTTTGCAGATTGGTAGGTAGGTAGGTTCGTAATGTAGTCGATGGTAAAAGAGAAAGGGAGACAATCATAAAGACTGATGCTTCCTTCACTACGGTGCTAAGAGGTAAAGAGTAGTTCTGACTTCGTTACGGCCAAAGAAGAAAAATAGTGAAAAGAGAGAGAACCTCACACCGCCTCAACCAACAAAAAAAGATGATAGTGATTAGATAAGAAGATATACGAGATCTCAGGCAGGGGCCTCAACTCTGGACTGACTGTCATATTTGAGACCCAGACATTGGATTAAGGTGTTAGATTGTGGTAGAAATAGTGACTGTAAAAAGTAAAAACTAAAAGAGACTAAACAAACAAATCAAGGACAAATAAACAAGCTCTTTATTTCTTCTAACAGCACATTGCATGTCAATAACAGATACAATAGACAACTGTATATACCAAATCACCACAGTGGGTAACCCCTAACCAATCAACAGCACTTAAGACAACAGGGTACACCAAGTACCACAACACAGGTGTTCCAAACAATGGCTGGTTAGACTGACACTATAAAGAACTTTGACACAAGCAACACTGCACAGACAATAAGGCACTACAAAAACATAGGTTACACAACATAAACCCCAAGACGCGACATAAACAAGAGTTGTGACACAATTTACTATCCCACCAAGAACCCAGGCCTGCTGACACTAACTAGTCAGCCGCTCAGTTTTGTCACAACATTAGTTGACACAGATCAACTCAGGGAATTGTTCCCACACCTGACAACAACAGAACAGCACTGAACTGAAGGCCATGCTGCCCGCATCTCTCATCAGCACAAAGGACTGCTAAAACAAACTGGCTTCCGATTCCTTTGTTAAGCCGAGTTCCGGTGGTGGCCAGGACAAAAACGGCTTTGATAGACCAAACTAAGGTGCATCGGAATGTTGTAGACACCAAGGTGCATCGGTTTGGCGCTATCACATTATCCAACCCCCTACTTTTTGACGTCCCGTCAAAAGGAATGGACTATCGTATCCCCTTACCCCAACTATCTCTTTACAAGTTAACATCTACACATAAACCATCATCAAAATTACCAACGCCAAAAAAAAAAATAAAGCCACCTGTGACCTCATCCAAAAATAATCATCAATGAAACAAGGATTCATTTAAATTTACACACAAACCGCCATCAAAATGACAAAGGCATAACAAATCTATGTCACATGTTACCACATCCAAAAACATAATCATCAATCAGTCAAGACACCAATGACAGTTATACGTAACCAGCCATCAAAATGACATCAGACTTCTATGCCCTAACAATTCCCTGGTCATAGAGCACAACCATCAACAACAAAAAAAACTTTGTCACCTTTGGAGACCTTGCCCCCAAAACCTAAACTGCTGGTTATATCCCTGAAGAGTACCACTTAACAAAATAGTCTTTTTCTATTCAATCATCACTTACAATGTGAACCAGTGTAGATTACATCACCAAGCATCAGTCTTTTCCAAATACCAATAATCTCAACACAAAAGTATAAACCATACTAGCTCAGTTGTTGGTACTAATGACTAAAATAACATCAGTGAGGAAAAATAGCTCTTCTGCTATAAGAGCACCAATTGTAACAAAATGAATACAACCCTCACTTCTTACATAAAAATAATTAAACAAACATAAACATTAAACCAGTAACCTTTATATTGGTTACTACTTCCCTTAACTCTGGAAATTCAACACAAAATGTATTTAAAAATAACACCTTTTGTCTCTTCAAATATAAGCTTCCTGCAGCTACTGTGGTACCTAAATGACTTGTTTTCTATCAACCTGTATCTCTACACTAAAAAGAACATTTCATCATGTGTCGCCTGTAACCTGAATATAAACATAAAGGAAAATATACCGGGCCAACAAAACATTGTTATCTCAATATCCCGCCTCAGCATCCAGTCAGTTGAGATTTCCTGTAAATACCTACCCTAAAATCAAATATGTTTACACCATACATGAAACCTGCAGTTTGCTTCCCAACTGGATATGATGTAATGGCAGCACCACATCACCTAAAGAGCCACTCATTTCTTGCACTCTAAAAGAAAAAACATGTCATCACATGACACCATCTACCTGCAATCATAATATATAACAACAGCAAAACATAACTGCTAATTAACTAACTACACTAAGGCTGTCAATCCAAAAGACTGGAATTTCTAAACGGATGAAAATAGTCTCTATCTTTCACAACCATGTCTAACGGGCAAAGTTCTTGCTGGTGGTCTTTCACAATCCCCTTTTGCACAAAGTCACGAGATGACATATCGGTATGCAGAAAATTTTGGCCCACACCCGTCACAAAACACTGACCATCTGTCACATCACTTTGAACATCTGTCACAAGTCTAACCCTCAAGTCACCCTCTAACTGTTCAGCCACACTGACACAAGGAGACTTCCATTGTCCCCTCCTCCTCCGCCTCTTCCTGCGAAAGAAATTTCTCTGGTTGCCACACATAACCATCCGGCTACCAGAAGTTGACACTGCACCCACCTGAACTGCTGGGGCTGATCCTTTAGAAGGACCAACCTGGGGCGGACTCTGTTGTCGCTTAAGGCCCTGCTGGTCTCGGTGGCTTACGTTGGCAAATGCTTTGCTACAATTGACTCCAGAGGGGGTTCTGAATAACACCAACCCCTCTCTTCGGACACCTGTTTTGGAGGTGTGTGCGGCTTCGACAAACATTGCACCTCTTGCGTTGTACCTTGGGCTGCAGCAACGAATCAGCTAAGGCTCTCATCCGACCTAGCTTAGCTCGAAGTTCCTCCACCACCACATCATCATGCTGGACCCCTTGACACTGACCACTGGTGCATCGGAATGTTGTAGACACCAAGGTGCATCGGTTTGGCGCTATCACAGTAAGTAGGAAGGTTGGTCGATGGTTGAGTGGACAGAGAGGTATTTGCGTGGATAAGTAGGCAGGTTGGTATGTAGGTTGTTGGTAGGTAGGTAGGTAGGTATTGGGTGGCTGGGTGGGTTTTTGGGTGGATGGGTAGGTAGGTAGGTATTTTTTGGTGGGTGGGTGTGTGGGTAGGTAGGTAGGTAGGTTGGGTGGGTAGGTAGGTAGGTATTTTTTGGTGGGTGGGTGTGTGGGTAGGTAGGTAGGTAGGTTTGGTGGGTGTGTGGGTAGATAGGTAGGTAGGTACTAGGTAGGTAGGTAGGTAGGTAGGTAGGTGGGTGGGTGGGTAAGGCAAGGCAGAAGGTATGCAGATTGCTGCGAACGAGAGAGAGAGAGAGAGAGAGAGACAAAGACAGAAAGAGAGATAGACAGAGACAGAGAAAGACAGATACAGATACAGCGACAGAGATAGTTAGAAACACAGGGACAGACAGAGACAGAGATAAAGAAAGAAAGAGACACTGAGAGAAAGAGAGACATAGAGTGCGAAGAGAGAGACCCAGACATAAAGAGACATAGAGACAGAAAGAGAGAGCGACATAGAGAGTAAGAGAGAGACACACACACACATACAGAGAGAGAGAGAGAGAGAGAGAGAGAGAGAGAGAGAGAGAGAGAGAGAGAGGGGGGGGGGTGGAATATTGTTTCGAAAATAACCCACACCAAAAAAAAAAAATGCGATCGTCTTAACGGGTACAGACACAACAATCGATGGACCAATTGTCTGGTAGCGAACAACTGTGAACAAATTAGAACATATCTCCAACCAATGGCATCAATAACGATACAATTATAAACCCTGCCGTCAAGCATCCTTCTGCTCAGCTTATCCTACACTTTGTCGAGTCTCAAACTTCAGGAATCGAAACAGATCTAAGCCCCGTGTACGCCAAATCGCAGAGCTAGTCATCAATCGCTGGTCATCACTTTCCCAGACTACGTCGGCATTCGCTTCCAGCGGCAGTTATACATGTGTATAGTGTCTCTTGGCGTCTTCTGTTGATTTGTTTTCCATCGTAGTTGTGTGAACTCCGTTTGTTTTTAAGATCACATAGAAACAAATGCATTCTAAAATTGTGTTTTTTTAACTATGAGAGAGGCAGTTCAACTGTGATGTGCGCGGTCTAGTGTTGGATTTATTGGTGAATTTTCTGGAGAACATTCTGGGGCGTTTTGCTGTCTTGCAAGCGATTGAACTGCAAGTGATGGGCCTGTAAGTAAAATGTGTATCATCACATTATTATATCCTCATTATTCACATCATTATTATATTCATATTGGAGGCCAGCATGACCGAATAGATAAGAACTCACGCTCTTAAACTTTCGATGTTCTGATGGTGAGGTAACGGATTAAACCTCAACACTCCTCTGTTGGACTAAAATGTTGACTTCTCATCATTGACTTGGTGAAGTAAATTACAAGTACCTCAGAAGTCGCAGTGGTTTCGCCTGACGGCAAGGACACTGGTAATAGGGAAAGCTAGCCCACACGCAAAATTCAGTCCAGAGGGGACTACTATTGAGTTCAAGTTGAGCGAATGAAAACAACTTATCATCATCATCATCATCATCATCATCATCATCATCATTATCATCATCATCATCAATGCCTTGCCCACTGCTGTGATCGATCCAACAGATTGTATCAATTAGCCGGTTTTGCAAGATTTGTTTCCTGCTATGATGAAATATTGTCAGAATTGTCTCCTGCTGTCTTCCTCCGTCTCTCTTTCCATTAATAGTTCCAGTTTTTACAACATGCTCCAGTTGTGATCTTCCGCTTACGTGACTTAAACCGATGACTGTGTCTTCCTAGTTTTCGTTGTTCATTGACTTTTGAGACTCAGCCTCTTTCAAGACATTTAAATTGCACTTTCTGGCTGTCGAATGTATGTTTTGTATTCTGTGTACACCCATCACTGCAAAGACCTATTTAAACATCTGAAACAACCCGGGTTGTCAGGTTCTCGGGAAGTCTACAGTATGTGATAGTAACGCTGGGTCGTGAGTGCAAAGAATGAGCAGCAGGCCTCACAGAGGTTGAGGTGCAACACTTGATCCAGAGTAACACATATCAAGGTGACATAGTCATCTACACCGATGGGTCAGTGGCGAGAAACAGGCGTAGTTGTTGAGGTTTCATTGAGAAGGCTAATGGACGATGCATGAGAAAGGAGCATCTAGCTTATGAGACTACGACCTCCAGAATGAGAATGGAGGTGGAAGCTGTAACAGCGGCATTCCGTTGGTTAGAGGAGACCACTACAATACACATTGCTTTCATTATGGACTCAAGGAGTATGCTTTTTGGAGAAAGGATTGTTTCGTGTGGACTTGCTATCCTCGCTTCAGAGGTCACAGATTGTGAGAATTATATGGATTTTTTCCTCTGGCCATGCCGGAGTGCGGGGAAATGAAGAGGCTGATAGGTTGGCAAGGAATGCACCTCTTGATGGTAGATAACCTATGGACAAGGTAGAGGTGGCCGAGCGCCTGTGGAACCTGGTGGAAAAGGCGAGGGGAACAGATTCAGAACCCGTACGTGGAAAGAATGATATTGCGGGATATCGGCAAGGGTTCTGGAAGAATCTTAAAACTGAGAGGGAAGACCAGGAGAACTTGCAATCAAACAGCGGTGGGAACGATTAGTATGACTTTTTGCAGGTTGTTGAACAAGCGGATGAGCGCCGATGGGAATGTCCTGAGTGCAGTGGTGTCGTTCTTAGCTCACTGAACTCAACAACCACAGAATGCAGAAACAGTGTAGTTCATGAAGGAAACAAAGCTGTGGAAGTAGGCTGTTTCAAACGAACGCAAAGAAGAAAAAGCGAGGGTGAAAAATGAGGAGGAAGAGGAGAAACAGAGAAGAAGAAGAAGAAGAAGAAGAGAAGAAGAAGAAGAAGAAGAAGAAGAAGAAGAAGAAGAAGAAGAAGAAGAAGAAGAAGAAGAAGAAGAAGAAGAAGAAGAAGAAGAAGAAGAAGAAACAGATATTTCCCTTCCTGCCTTGATGTAAGAACATACGTGAATGAATGTTGGGTATTTAAATGCTTCTGGCTACATATGATCCCACTCACAACAGATCGATAGTTGCACTTCCCTTCTACTCTTTCTTTCATTCATATTACCTTATAGTTCTTCCTTACACTTCTATGTTCTCTCTCTCTCTCTCTCTCTCTCTCTCTCTCTCTCTCTCTCACACACACACACACCACACACACACTCGCTCCGTCTTTCTCTCTCTCTCTCTCTCTCTCTCTCTCTCTCTCTCTCTCACACACACACACACACACACACACACACACACACACTCGCTCACGTCTTGCTTTTGTTTCTGTGCGTCTAGCGCCTCCTTTGTAACTACATGCCCAGTTCTACACCTTGCAGAGTTCGTTAGCTCGTTTGTGTTGGAAAATAACATCAAGCATCTAGATTCCACCAAACCCTGTACGGGCGGTTCATGATCCTGGGACTAACTGCTGCTGGTATTGGATATACAGTAATACTTCGATTAACCGCCACTCATTTAACCGTAAGTTTCTGTTATCCGTCATCGTCTTTAAAAAAGAAGCAAAAAAAAACTGCCTGGGCTGACCTTACTGTGTCTAACCTAAAGAGTGGGTGGAATAAACTCTTGCCTGAACCTAATGACGAAACTGGAGGAACCGAGACTGTTAGTAAAGACGAAATTATGCAACTGCAACAATGTAGGACTAAACAGTGAAAACATTACGCCAGAAGAAGTAACATATTGGTTGGAATGTGACCAAATTGATGCTGTCTTTGAAATTTTGAACGATGATGAAATTGTTTCTAGTGTGACTTAGTTAGTTAGTCTTTCCTCTTGAGCCTAAGGCGGCGCATAGGGCAGAAGTCCTGTCTCTCCATGCTTGGCGGTTCGCTGCTACCTGTTGTAGATCTTGGATATTTACTTGGCCATTGAATGAGCCTTCTCTAATGATGGTTCTACGCAGGGTCTCTCTTGGTCTTCCCCGTTTTCTTTTCCCTACTGGTGACCATATGAGTCATATGAGTGTGACTACCAATGAAGAAAAAGAAATTAATGACGATAAAGGATCAGTTCTTAACCAAAACCTACAACTAGCCACTCAGAAGCAGAAACAATGTTATCAAAGTGCATCGACTGGTTTGAAATGCGAGAGACGGAAAATGCAACACAGATCATACTTCTGCGTAAAATATGGAACATCGCTCTCGAGCCTCAATGACACATAAGGGGATGGCATATATATATATATATATATATATATATATATATATATATATATATATATATATATATATATATATATATATATATATATATATATATATATATATTAAGAAACGTAGGTTTATAGAATTACAATACATTTCTGTACATTCATTGGTTCATTCTATCATTCAGTAGCATGTCCTTTGCAGAACCTCGCTCCCATAACAACCTTCCGGAAAACTTCCTGACCACAAGCAAGATGTTTCGCGTCCGATACACCCATCTGGAGTTCATCCCCACATCCTGCACCCATCTTCTCTTTGGCCTTCTTCTTCCTCTCTTCCAGGCATATACCTCTCTATTATTGTTCTCTACAAACTTTCATAGCATTTCAAGTGACCAAAATATTTCAATTTTCTTTGTTTTATCGTCTTTAATAGCCAACCCTCTTCAATATTCAGCTCTTGAAGTGTGAATGCATTTGTTCTTTTCTTTACCGAAGATATTCTTAGAACTCGTCTATAACATTTATATTCAAACGCATTCTGTACATTACTACTCTTATATTGAAGTTTATATTGATCCTTTTGTGAAATTAAATGTATATCTATTTCACTTCGTTTCTTTTTTCGTCGCAAGGCCGCAGTGAAATCACGGTACTGTACGTATGTACAGTATTAACAGATTTCTATTATCCGTCTATTCTGTAATCCGTCACAGCCCAAGTCCGGATGGTGGCGGTTAATCGAAGATGTACTGTACTAATTTGGAGGTCTGAGTGCAAACGTGAAGCAGGAGGAGTAGGAGAAGGAGGTTGAGGTGGAAATGGAGGAGGAGGAGGAAGAAAAACAGAAGAATATGTGTAACTGACTTTATTCTCTCTCTCTCTCTCTCTCTCTCTCTCTCTCTTTTCATAAATACACACACAGACGCACACCCTTGCTATTGTCTCTTGCCTCCCCCTGCTGAAGAAATGGAGAAAGTAATGAAGTTAGAAAATATACGTAAGTGGTTATGGTTCAATCTGTATATCTTATTGCTTCTTGTCATTCCCTTTTCCTTTTCTTCGTTGCTCATTTGGATAAATGTGTATTCATTATTTTCTCAACAATAAATGGTTACACTTTATCTGTACTTCCTCTAGCACTTATTCTCTGTGCTCCTTTCCAGATGGTGTATGCTAGTTCTGGTACAACTACTGCCATTCTCTATTTAACTGAAACACAGAAACCATAAGCAGTATAATCGTATTTCACTCCCTCTCGTCATGTGCTTCCTGTAGAGTTATTGTATCATACGAAGTTAATAAATTAATAATGCCTTGGCTGAAATAATAAATACGTTGTCACTGATATTATTTGAATGTGGGGTATGTTATCCCCCACGGAAGTCTAAGATTTAACAGGAGGTCTTAATGTTTGCATAGACTGGAATCGCCTAATCGATAATGCTTCATGTTAAATATTTAGTTAGTTAGTTAGTTATCAGTTGGGGTATCTTCGTTGCACTCCGGACATGTCCATAGGTGCTCAGATCCTCCCCCCAGCATATGCATCAGCGTCCGGTGGCTAATAGTGCCAGTTCTGTGTTGGTTGACGAGGCGCTTTGTTTTCCCGATGTACCTCTCCCGTCTGGCTGTGCCGATTCTTACTCCCAGGTCTTTCATCCTGGAAAGCGATGTGGAATCACTGGCGTCAAAATCCTCTGTTCTCGCCATATCTTTAAGGGCGTTAATAACATCCGCACGATCCATGGGCTGGCCATCTACAGGGGGTGCAGAGCCAGCCAATTTATCAGCTCGTTCATTTCCCTCGACTCCCGCATGTCCCGGGACGAAGATGAAGGTGACTTTGCGGACAACAGACTTCCGCAGCGACTCAGTCCACTGTCTACGTATAGATCCAGCTTCGACCTTCTGAATCATGCTCATTGAATCACTTAGTACACACACGTTGGTATAATGCTGTGATTCCAGCCATATGAAAGCCTGTGTAACTGCCATCACCTCCATCGTCATGCTGCTCGTGGTCATAGAGTGGGCACCACTGGATTCTTGAACGGTTCGGCCCGCTGAACGGGCTGTAAATGCCCACGCACTTCTCTGCTGCTTTACAACAGATCCATCTGTATAGATGAGCACTTCGGGGCTATCTGAGTGATCATAGATGAGCGCGTTAACCTCTGCATTGACAGCGGCAGGGTTCTGCTCTCTGCACCGTCTGTCGAGTGTGATAATGCAGGAGAAGGTACACTTAAAAGCTGGAGGCACCGGCACCCATTCCTTGCCGGGGTTGATACTGGTAAGACTGCAGACCTGTCCGACGACATCTTCCGCCCGACCCATCCATGATTTGCCCCTCTTTAGCCTGTCACCCTTTTCTCTGAATACAGCGTCATGCAGAGGGTGCTGCTCATCTGCACTTATTTTTAAGTATGCACGAGCTCTCCAGATCTTGATCCTGTGTTCCATTGTCGGGAAGTCAAGGAGGTATCTCATTGCTACACAGCTGGTGTCTCTCGTGCAGCCCAAAATGATGCGCATGGCCTCGTTTTGTACCTTTTCAAGTCTTCCAATCTGTGTAGGGCTGACAGTGAGGATGGCCAGGGCATACTCGATGCGTGAAAGCACAAGTCCTTGGAACAGAAGTAATAGCAGTCTTTGCTCGATATTGGCAGTCGCCATGACTCTCATTGCTGCCAAACCTTTTCGAGCCTTCGTTATGACATCATCGACATGATCTCTGAAGGACAGGCTACGATCAAGCCTCACGCCAAATATTTAGTATTTCAGCTAAATTATTATTCGTGTGTTAATTTCATATGATATATAGCTCTGCAGCCTGCACATGACGAGATGCAGCGACATATGCCAGGCAAGAAATCGTGCAATATATTTAACTTATTGACTTTGTTTGTTTGTTTTTAATTCAGAATGAACACAAGGCAACAGTTTTGTAGAAAGTCGTAGGTTTCTTTCGGACTCCATCATTTTGTTCACAAATCCAGTGGGTTTTGTTTTTCTGAGATCCCTTAGGGGTCATCACTAGCGCTACGGATCTCAAACCCCATGCGTCGCTTTGGCAGACCGCTCTGTGGAAAGAGATCTGATTGTCTTGAAACCAAGTTGAAGTGGCTATGCCATGTTTGGATTGTCCCGTCCTAAGATGATGAAGATATTATGTCGTGACAGGTCGCTGAATACTAAGAATGGTATGAGTTTCCGAATATGCCACTCCTCCACAGTAGATCTATGATATTCTTATAAACCTATTCTTGTGAAAATACTGTAATGGTTTCACTTACCCTTGTACATGTACAAAGGTAGTTACTGATCTTCGCCTTTGACAGCAAAACGACTGCTGGGGTGCAGAGGTCTCCCCTACTCGGTGGTGTCTTATATTATCCCCCACCCACCTTCCGAAATGTGCTTGTCACATTCTTGTGGCAATTATCATACTGCCCAGTATGCTCTTCAGTCTGGTCCAAGGCGAGATTAGAGAGAATTTATTTCAACATTTGTAGACCAGATGGCACAATGCATGTTGGAAGAATACATCCTCAGTGAAGACAATAATTTTAACTGATTCTTAATTACATGTTTCTGTGAATTAATTATCAGGGGTTATTGTATTCTCTTGTCAAATGTACATACTAATAATTATTTTTTACCACGAAATAAATTATGTATTGATGGTTCTAAGTAAATGTCCCTTGGCTGAAAATGTCGTTGGTGTATCAATGGTTGGGCCTTTCACATATTCTAGTCCACGACATAATAAGTTCAACCCCATCTACAGTTTGATTTTCTAGTCAATTTTACGTTAAGTTGTTTGTCATTTTTTTCTGAACGAGAATTCGCGTTCAAGTCCGACTGGCCAGTGTAGATAATGAACCCGGTATCTCACCGTCTGCGCACCAGGAGTTTAAGCGCATTAAGGCCAAGACCACGCCGACTTCTTCTTCCCAGATAATTAATTCCCCAGACAATTATGTGATAAAGTTGTGTTGTCAGAATCCATATATACTCGTTATAAAAGGTTGTGTTGACCACATAACTGTTATCAAAATCCACATATATCCTCATTATATAAGGTTGATTTGACCCTAAATATGATATCAGACTGCACATATATCCTCATTATATAAAATTGGTTTTATCCTAGAAGCGTACTGGTCAGAAAAAGTAATACACAGAAATATCATTTGGAGAGCCATTGAGGCATAGACAGCTCATAAACACATTCACAAATACTGTTAGACGCTCATGGTAGTAGAAGATGACGGGTTCAAATCCCGCTATGGTAACTAAAGATGTCAACGTTTATGTGTCCTCTAATCTCCACTTCTTTCTATCTATCTACTTCTATGAAAGCAAATGATTACTGGTGAATGTGTTTAGGATGGTCAGACAAAGAATCCTGCAACAGCTGGACATTGAGCTCAAACGGCTGTTGTGGTACACGTGAGCACTAACTACATAATACCGCAGCGCCTATTGATGGAAGGGAAAACAGAGAATTATACTCCATCAGACCCGAAGTAGTTGATTAACTTTGTTGTCCCCTGTGATTTGCCAATGTTTCCCAACGATTGCGAATAGCGGGAATCCTAATCTGTCAGAACTTCTCAGTCTCAGAATTCCATCCTTTGCCAGATAAAGTTAGTTGCGAATCATTCACAGGACGTCGCAATCAACCTTACCATTTATTAACTGTTTGTGATTAGTAGACACGTTTAAGTTCAGTAGTTTGCCATATGCTTTCTAACGACCGACGCTTGATACCATTGTTAAAATATAACACAAGGCAGTCTGCTTCCAAGTCACCTTTATCAGATCAAACAATGAATTATTAATCAAGGAACGAGTTTCTGATAAGGCCACATTTCGTGATAAGCTATGTTGCTCAGTTCATATTCAAGAATTACATGGCGGACAGCAAATCTAACTATAATTATTATTCTGCTCTATGTGTTTCTAATTTATGTCTCCATTTGCCGGGGTTTTTAATGTCTCGGCGAGATAGCGCTGGGTCAATACTTGAGCTGAGACCCTATTGTTGTTGTCATGGGGAACTGGTTTGGGACAATGAAGTGTGGGGAGAGTGGGAGAAAGATGCTGGGTCTTACAGTAGAGGGAATGAGAAATAAAGAGACGGAGATTGGCATAGACATAAAAGCTAGAGACACAAAAAGGCAGAAATATAAAAGGCACAGACACAAAAGAAGAGCGCAATCACAGGCTGAAGCAACTGACAAGAGAGTGAGGGAGGGAGAGAGAGGATTAGTGGACACAAGAAAAGCTGTTTCTGCTACTCTAGAGTGAGAGAGAGAGAGAGAGAGAGAGAGAGAGAGAGAGGAGGAGAGAGAGAGGAGAGAGAGAGAGAGAGACGAAATAAAGAAGAAACAAAGAAAAGTATATGATAAATTGATAATTAGAGTATGAGGCATTCAAGCAAGAGCACAGTAGAAAGAGAAAGAAAGACACCAGAGAGAGAGAGAGAGAAAGGGAGATAGGAAGAGGGGGGAGGGGCGAGAACGATAGAGGGAGGAAGAGAGAGGGGGGATTGGTAGAGTTGGAGAGAAACAGTTTCCCTTATCTCTAGCTGGAGACAGAGCGGACTATAAACACAAGGAAATCAATAAAGGGACACAAGTAAGTGAGCAAATTATGTATGAATGATTCAGTTTAGTTTAGTTTAGTCGATGGATCAACATCACGGCTACACGGGTGTAACCCATAAGTGCTCCGTTCTCCTCCTAACTCAACCTGAGTCTGGAGAAACTCAGCTCGGTGCACGAACTCCGTAGCACCGGCGAGGATCCTGAAATACTTTGGGTAGATTTTTAATTCGAAATTTTGCCCGGGCAGCGCCGTTAGGCTACTCTTTTTCGATTTCCAACTGCCAAGGAATGTTTTACGTGCGCAACAATACACACGGGCGTCCGATCTCACTACCCAGAGACCAGGGAAAATGTTATTACTAGAAGTCCACGTGAAATAAATCCCGTTCCTCGTAGCCCCTGTATGAATGGTTTCAAGCAACAGAATGGCAGAGAGAAAAGGAATTATGCGCTCATCCGCCTGTTTCTAACAACAGACAAATTGACAGACAAACAACAGACAGGCAGACATAAAGAGAGAGACAAAAACAAAGATACTGACAGTTAGACAGACAAACAAATAAAAATAAGACAGACACAAGGCAAAAGAAACCGAAAAAGAGATGGACGATTTGTACATAATTCTCCAGAAGACAATGAGTAGAGAAGCACTCTAGTTTGCTACTTTGCTATTACCTTTGTCTCCATCCAGTTACCGCCCTTGCTTGCTCATGTTTTCATAACTGTCCTTTCTCTTGGCAGTCTGCAACCGTTCGTGTGGCAACCTCGGCCAAGATAATGAGATCGATGTCAATATAAAGTGGGCTGTCAGATATTGCGAGAGTCCGTGTCTTTCTTTGTGTGCGTGTAGGGCAGTCAGTATCTCAGTGTGAGCTATTAAGGTGTCTTGATTTAGGAAACTGCGGTGGCGTTGTGTTAGGCACTTGCCTGCAGGTCTGGTAATCATAGATTCGAATCCGCATCGCAGCGGACCAGGCTCCAAAGTTGACCCAGGCTAAAATGAGTACTGGAAATGTCTTGGGAAGTAAAGACAGCCAGTGCGATACAGACCACATGACCCACCGACTTCCGACACCATGAGGCCAGTGGGCCTTAAGGTGTGTATAATGGCCGTTCACTTGTGTTATAAATCGTGAAATGCAACCTAATGACTAACTGTCATGGCAGGGCAGACCAGACCCTAAGTCTTGAACGGCAACTGGTTTAGGATTGTAGCTCCGACAGGTGGTCAGTTAGAGTACTGCTTTGCTGATACGGCACTTGTCTAGTTCCAGATTTATTGGTGTTAACTTTCATCTGGACGAAACTAGACATGCCGAGAGAGGGATCATGCTGCATAGGCAACACTTGATTTCTTCTTCTTCTGCTGCGTTCATCCGGATTTTTTTTCGGATGTGATTGCGTTGTGCCTGTTTACAGCAGAGCTGCGTTCTTGCGCCGTTAGGCCGACGCATCCGACTTCTGCGGGCATTTGTTGACCGGGTTAACCTTCCCAGGACTTGATTTCTAAATTCAGCCCAGGTTGTGTTCTAAGGAGAGGTGTAGCTCCATTTTACAAACTATCGTCTGTCAAGACATTCAGGTGTCAGTAAAATCGTGAAAGATGTTCATTGTGAAGGCACTACACTTTAATAATAGATGCGAGCTAGCAAAATCCCATTGTCAGCGCTTTGTTGAAGCAAGCAGGCTGTTATGGATCTGCAGCCAAGCTGGCCATTGATGCCCAACTTGAGGCGGGCGGTAGCTGATCATTGACACTTATAGATGTCTCCAACCGTTAGAGGCAACCCGTGGCGCCCCATGTCTACGCCAATTGACAAGACCTTATAAACCGTAACTGCTCCTCTCGCTTTGATTCCGAGACCGGTTAAGACCAGGGATAGAGTTATACCTCTCCATAGAACAAAGCCGGGGCTGAAATATAGAGACCATGTGTTGCCCATGCAGCATTATCTCTCTCTCGGCCTGCCTAGTTCACTCCAGGAAAGGTAACACCTATACATCTGGAACAAGACAAGCTGCAGAAGCTGCCGGATCAGCAAATAGTGCTTAAACTGTCCACCTGTCGGAGCTTCGATTCTTGACCAGCTGCCAACCAAGGCTTAGGAACTGGTCTGCCATACCATTACATTTAGTCTTTTGGTTGCATTTCCTCGCACCTGGATAAATCGTGTACCCTCCCAGTTGCGCTCCTCCGCCCGAAACCGTTGGCACAATTAAGAGTGTCAGGTGTGGTGAGCGCCGCGCAAAATTCGACGTTAACAGAAATAACAGACAGCAGGTAGTACCGTGTATTGTCATACGGTAGCTCAGTCATATCTGACTAAAACACACACACACACATACACACACACACACACGTATATGTATGTATGTGTGTGTGTGTGTGTGTGTGTGTGTGTGTGTGTGTGTGTGTGTGTGTGTGTGTTGCTTAGATATTAACGTGCAGAATGTGGCTTAGATATTAACATCCAAAAAGCGACAACTATGATAATTAGCAGTGGGAAGGAAAGGTCATCAATGAACATCACAGTAAACTGACAGATACTAGAACAAGTAACAAGTTTCTCCTATCTTGGTCATGTAATAACAGGTGATGGCAGAAGTGAAATAGAAACAGACAGTCACAATATTTTGGCCACGTTATGATAACGGGAAATTATTTGGAGAATTTAGTGACAACAGGCAAGGACAAGGGGACAACAAGGGGAAGAAAACAAGGGAAGGCAGAGAAGTAAATTAAACGTCTGGATGTCTTGGTCACGTGGTATGGACCAGACAATAACACTGAGCTGATCCACGACTCTGGTGGTCGCGTGAGATGGCAAAACATGTCTATCCATGCCTATCGACATGGCACGTGATGATTGAATGATTATGCACCGTAAATCATTGTCAAAGCAGCCACAACCATTCGCGCTTTCTAAGTCCTGTAATATCACTGGCAATTAATTACGTGAGTCACCGGATATTGCCCAGAAATGACTGACGAAGGTATAGAATTCACAAGGGAGAATTGATGACTGACAGGCAATAGAATTCACAAAGGGAAAATTTATGACTAACGAGAAACAACGTGGGTACATTGTTGACTGGGTGTCAAAGAAGAATCTAGGAATAGAGTATGCATGTTAAATTATATGTTCTGCTTCGATCTTGTGAGCGCACGCGAGAAATTTGTAGGCGCAACTGATTCCCGCAGGATGGCATTACATATTTTAAACTATAGGTCACGCTAAATATATAGGTGTTCTTTTTTTCCAGCCCTGTGTTGTTCTGCAGTTCTTCTCTCTCTCTCTCTCTCTCTCTCTCTCTCTCTCTCTCTCTCTCTCTCTCTCTCTCTCTCTCTCTCTCTCTCTCTCCTCCTCTCTCTCTCTCTCTCTCTCTCTCTCTCATTCACCCACTCTGTCTCTTTCCCTCTTTTTCTCTTTCTTTCGCACTCGCACTCTTGCTTTCTCTCTCTCTGTGGGGATGTGTGAGGGGGGATGTGTGTATAGGTGGGGAAATGTGTGTGTGTGTGTGTGTGTATGGGTGGGTGTGTGTGGTTAAGGATGTGTGATTGGGGGATGGGTGATTGGGGGTGGGGATGGGTGGAGGATGTGTGGGTAGGTGAGTGTTTGTAGGTTGGGGGTGGGGATGTGTGTGTATGGGCGTGGGAAGTGGGGGTGTGTGAAAGTGGGGGATATGTGGGTGGATGCTAATTTTGTGTGTTGGTAGGTGCGTGATGTGTGGGTTGGCGGGGATATGTGTGTGTAGGTGGGGATGTGCGATTGGGAGATGTGTGTTTGACTGGATGGTTGGGGGTCTGTGCATGTGTGGTGAAGGATATGTGGGTGGGTGAATGTTGATGGGTTATGGGATGAGTTTAGAATGTGTGTGTGGGTGGGGATATGTGTGTAGGTGGGGAATGTCTGGGTGGGTGATGGGTGGGTGAGTGCATATATGTGTGCCTAGGGGTGTGTGTGGGTGGGTGGAGATTTGTGTTGGGTGGGAGATGTGTGTGTGTTTGTGTTTGGGGAGATGTGTGTGGGTGAGGGATGTGTGGGTGGGGGTGGGTGGATGGGTGGGGGATGTATGTGTGCCTGGGGGGTGTGGTTTGGTGGGGGATGTGTGAGTGTATGGGGGATGGGTGGATGGTTGGGGTATGTGTCTCATAACATGATAATAATATGCATTGTTTATGTTTACAACATTCATGTGACAATGTTTTTTTTCCTATATGAATGTATTATACACTATTGATGAACGAAATATGAATGATTGGAAGGATCGAATATAAGACGGACCTGCGTGCCCAATTTGCTACCCTTTGAAAATAAAGTCCGTTCGTTCGTTCGTTCTCTCAAACATCTCTCTCTCTCTCTCTCTCTCTCTCTCTCTCTCTCTCTCTCTCTCTCTCTCTCTCTCTCTCTCTCTCTCTCTCTCTCTCTCTCTCTCTCTCTCTCTATTAACGATCTACCTTTGCATCTTTCGTCGTCCTGCGATCTATTTGCAGACGACTGTACAGTGTACACAAATGCTGAAAACTGTATTTTATTGGAGTCGTCTTTACAACAAGAATTAAATAATGTAGTTATGTGGAGCTATTCAAACCGTATGCAAATTAACATCACTAAAACAAAATCAATGTTACTAACAACCAGACAAAGACTTCAAACTCTAAGCTCACACACATCACTTCAACTTCACATCGATAACATGCCAGTAGAAAGTGTAATTGAGCACAAAACATTAGGCATAATCATTGATAGAAACCTAACCTTTAATTCCCACGTTCAAGCGCTTATTAAACAAACAGCGAAAAAGTCTACCAACTCGCCAAAATTAAAAACTTCCTTGATGAGGACACAAGGAAACTATTCTATACTTCTCATATACAGACACACTTTGACTACTGCTCTACAATCTGGGACGGTTGTTCTAATTCAAACACCAAGCGACTTTACTCACTCCAGAAACGGGCCATGAGTTTAATTTATAACAAACATTTATCTGACAATCCTAGCCTGTATAAACGCCTTCAGTTACTACCACTCCGCAAACGCCTGCTTTTCAATAAAGCTAAACTAATTCACAAAATCCTGCATCAGAATGCCCCAAATTACCTTTGGCCATTGTTTAAATATAATGCTAGACACAGTAAACGTTTAAATATATTACACATTCCGAAGCCTAGGATTGACTTATACAAAACAAGCTTAACGGTACTCTGCAGCTCAGCTGTGGAACAATCTTCCACAAGAAATCAAAGACATCACCAATCCCTATTCATATAATCGCAAATTATTCGAAACACTATCTCAATATGGATTACCTTCCCCCTTAATAATAGAGATAATAATAATAATAACAAAACCCTAGTATAACAGCCAGTCCCCTTTTGGTAGGCCAGTATATTCCACATGGCTAATAACAAGTGTCAGACCATTATCTAATTTTACTGTGTCGTGTAGTTTTGATGTTCGCATTTTGCCCATGCCTTTATAATGCATATCTTTTATATTGTTGCTGTTCTCTGTTAGCTTTGAATGATGTGTGAATGAAATAATGTATGAAAGAGAGTGATAGAAGGGCAGAATGTTAGACGGGCCTGCGTGCCCAATTCTTAACCCTTTGAAAAATAAAGTTTGTTTGTTCGTTCGTTCGTTCGTTCGTTCGTTCGTTTCTCTCTCTCTCTCCTCTCGTCATCCTCTCGTCTCTCTCTCTCTCTCTCTCTCTCTCTCTCTCTCTCTCTCTCTCTCTCTCTCTCTCTCTCTCTCTCTCTCTCTCGCTATGTAAATGTGTGTGACTCACTCTCTTCTCTTCACACCTCTATCTCTACCTTCGGGACTGATGTGCTGCCCGTTATATAATCACAAGAATTTATCGATAAGCCTGCGCTTGCCACCCAACACAACGTTTAGGTTCAATCCTGAGTAGTAAGATATTTTTGTCATTGCTTTTTTTAAAAATTATTATTTTTCAACCAGTATGGCTTCAAGATATCCTTAGACTAGAGACATGGGTATCTCCCTCTACTCCATCCCTCAGCCCTCTCTTCCCTACCTCTCAATCTAGCTTTCTCTGTCTCTTCTCTTCACTCCTATGTCTCTACATTCGGGTCTTATTTCTGCACGCTATATAATCACTAGAATCTATTATTAGACTTGCGTGAGAGTTACATGTTTCCATAATTTCCTGAAAATTACATAGGAAGGGGTGAGCCGCTCATGCCTAGTGGTCAGCGCTCCGGGAAGTTCCGCATTCGAGGAGTAGTATAGTATTTACTACACTCCAGCATTAGCATATCGAGCGATTTCATACTCAGGCAATAGCGCACGCATACACATGCGCGCTAGCGTAGTAAGGCGCGCGAACAATGGTGCAGTGGTTAGAATATTCGAAAAGTAGCACACTCATGCAGTAGTGTAGCGATTAGAACATTCGAAGAATAGGACACTCATGCAGTAGTGTGGCGATTAGAGCACTCGAGAAATAGTGCAGTGGTGTAGCATTGAAGCAGTGGCCAATTCGAATAGTCGCGAACTCGTACAGTAACAACTCCAGCAGTTGCCAACTCCAGCAGTGGTCAACTCCAACAGTGGTCAACTCCAGCAGTAGCCAACTCCAGCAGTGGCCACCTCTAGCTGTCGCGACCTTCGGCAGTGGTCAACTCCAACAGTGGTCAACTCCACCAGTAGGCATCTCCAACAGTGGCCAAATCAAACAGTGGTCAACTCCAGCAGTGGTCAATTCCAACAGTAGTCAATTCCAACAGTGGTCAACTCCACCAGTAGCCAACTCCAACAGTGGCCAAATCAAATAGTGGTTAACTCCAGCAGTGGTCAATTCCAACAGTGGTCAACTCCAGCAGTTATCAACTTCAACAGTGGTCAATTCCAACAGTGGTCAATTCCAACAGTGGTCTCATCCAACAGTAGCTAACTCCAACAGTTGTCAACTCCAGCAGTGGTCAACTCCAACAGTAGTGAACTCCAACAGTGGTCATCTCCAACAGAAACCAACTCTAACAGTGGTCAACTCCAACATTGGTCAAATAGTGGTCAACTAGTGGTCAACTCCAACAGTGGTTAACTCCAGCAATGGTGAACTACAGCAGTGGTCAATTCCAACAGTAGCCAACTCCAACAGTGGTCAAATCCAACAGTGATCAACTCCAACAGTGTTTAACTCCAACAGTAGCCAAATGTAGCAGCAGTCAACTCCAACAGTAAACTCCAATAGTAGCCATCTCTAACAGTGGTCAACTCCAGCAGTGGTCAACACCAATAGTAGTGAACTCCATCGATAGTCAACTCCAAACATGGTAAACTCCAACAGTGGTCAACTCCAGCAGTAGGCACCTCTAACAATGGCCAACTACAACACTAGCGAACTTCTAACAGTGGTTAACTCCAACAGTGGTCAACTCCAACAGTAGCCACTTCTGACAGTGGTCAACTCCAACATTGGTCAAATAGTGGTCAACTAGTGGTCAACTCCAACAGTGGTTAACTCCAGCAATGGTGAACTACAGCAGTGGTCAATTCCAACAATAGCCAACTCCAACAGTGGTCAAATCCAACAGTGATCAACTCCAACAGTGTTTAACTCCAACAGTAGCCAAATGTAGCAGCAGTCAACTCCAACAGTAAACTCCAATAGTAGCCATCTCTAACAGTGGTCAACTCCAGCAGTGGTCAACACCAATAGTAGTGAACTCCATCGATAGTCAACTCCAAACATGGTAAACTCCAACAGTGGTCAACTCCAGCAGTAGGCACCTCTAACAATGGTCAACTACAACACTAGCGAACTTCTAACAGTGGTTAACTCCAACAGTGGTCAACTCCAACAGTAGCCACTTCTGACAGTGGTCAACTCCAGCTGTGGCCAATTCCAACAGTAGCCAACTCCAACAGTGGTCAACTCCAGCAGTGTCAACTCTTACAGTGGTCAACTCCAGCTGTAGACAACTCAAACATTGGTCAATTACAGCAGTGGTAAATTCCAACAGTAGCCAACTCCACAGTAGCCAACTCCAATAGTAGCCATTTCCAACAATGGTCAACTGCAGCAGTAGCCAGCTCCATCAGTGGTCAACTCCAACAGTGGTCAACTACAGCAGTGGTCAACTACAGCAGTGGTCAACTCCAACAGTGGTCAACTCCAGCAGGAGCCAACTCCAGCAGTAGCCAACTCCAGCAGTAGCAATCTCCAGCAGTATCGCACTGGTAAGAAAACGCGAGACTAATTCAATGGAGGGTGCGCAGAGTCTGGCCGACACTGAACAAGTAGAGGAGAATGCAAGCGGCCTTTCATTCTAGCTGCAGTTGGTACCACAAGCACCGGAACTAATCCTTGGCTACTGAAGAATGGAACTGCGCAGGCATGAGAGTGTCTCGGTGCAAAAGTGCTGATTCATTCCTGATTGCATAATTTATAAAACACTCAGACAGTGGCGCCGCGGTGAGCTCTCTCGAGCAACCGCGAAGTTGTCAGTGTACTCAAGTGGTAGTTCTAGATTCTAGGCATCCCTACCGTGGGAGTTTATTTACCTGACATCAAAGCTCCGGGGTCGCTCGCGGTGCAGAATCTAGTTAAAGACTTTGTTTCACAACATCCAGCGAGTGTCAATACATTGAACAAAATACCTGGCACCATATACACTTATACCACAGGGAATAGAAACGGAATCTTTAGCTTAACTCTCTGGGAAGGACAGAGTGTGAGAAGTGAACTGATCACCCCAACGCTTTACGCGATAATCTAGTATATGTGCAGTTATAACGCTACACAATACTATCGCTGTATCTTTAGTATTTATTTTTGTTTACTGATGAATGTTTTGTTACAGCACCGCCAACTGTGTGACTTGCGATTGCTTTTTTATAAATTTGCAATTTTCCACATCCTATTACAATTTTTTTTTTTTTACATTTATTAACTGTACGTCAGAAACAACCACAACACGCTGGAGTCTTGTAACAGAATAGTAACTAACTTTAACTTTAAACGTTTACAAGATAGTAAATTCATTATTAAATATCTACACATACATTGATACATTATGTTGAGATAGCGAGATGTGAAAAGTCTTGATCGCCCACGCCAGTTGGTAAGGGAATTAAGAGCAATGATTTGTGCAGCTTTATAACAAATATGTTCTGTTTGTACACGGGAGAACAAACACCGAGCTCCCACTGCAATCATTGGCCTCTTTACTTATACAGGACATGCACAACAGTCGGTCCCCGAACTAGCAATTACACGTAGCTACAGCCTCTGAACAAGTTCTATTTCCGCTAGTGCAGTACCCGTGAGTCGAAATTTTGCGCAATACGCGTCTATCCGCTTAACAGGAAACTGGTGTGAGCGCGGCTTGATGCGCCAGTGGGCTTGAACTCTGTCCATCGTCGCACCCCAGGTGGTAGCGATCAGAGGCTGTCGTTGGATTGTGGTAGGCATTTGCTGCCGACACGGAACTAATGCGATGTGGTAATCGTGATGTGCTATAGTGTATTATAACGAGTACAACAGTCAGTGAGAGGTAGCCGTTGTTAGTAACGTGTTCGTTTAGTTGCAGTGGGATTATGTTTACTAACAATCGGGTTCTGTTTATTGCAAGTGGGATTCTATAAATTTATAATCGAATTGTTATGTTATTAAAAGTTGGATTATATTTACAAATAGTTGGATTCATGTTTAATGGGATGAAAGTATGTGTGTCAAACACAAGATCATTTCATTAGAGCTGGATGAATAACAGTTGGATTATATTGATTAAGAGATTACATTTGTCGAGTAAGAGCAGGATTCTGTTTAGTAAAAGTAGGATTCTCTTTATTACGAGCAGTGTTTTTATTGATTAAGAGATGGATTCTGTTGAGTAAGAGCAGGAGTCCATTGATTAAGTGATGACATCTGTCGAGTAACAGCAGAATTGTATTGATTATATGATGAAATTTGTCGAGTAAGAGCAGGATTCTATTGATTACGTTTTGAAATGTGTCGAGTATGAACATGATTCTATGGATTAAGTGTTAAAAATTTTCAAGTAAGAGCAGGATTCTATTGATTAAATTTTGAGTTATCTCGAGTAAGAGCAGGATTCTATTGATTAAATTTTGAGTTATGTCGAGTAAGAGCAGGATTCTATTGATTAAGTGTTGAAAACTCTCGAGTAAAAGCGATATTATCTATAGTAAGAGTATGGTTCTCATGATTAGGAGCAGGATTCTATTGATTAAGTGATGAGTTCTGTTGAGTAAGTTTAGGATTCTATTGATTAAGTGATGAATTCTATTGAGTAAGAGTAGGACTCTTGATTCAGAGCAAGATTTTATTGATTATGATCTGAATTCCATTGACTGAGAGGATTCTGTTTAAACGAGCATTCTATGTATCAAGAACAAGACCCATTTGACTTTCTAGTGGATTCTGGTTCTGTGAACACCGAGTCTTTGAAGTGAGCTGTGTTTTGAAATCTGTCAGACCCGAAAGCAACCACGAGTTCTGGACATTATCATGGCGTACTGGGTAATGTATTTCCTGCTCTAACAGTACATTTATCTTTCAGATCTTTGCTTTGACGAACTCAATTACTTCTTCTTTTTATTCCGTTTCTTTTACTATTTAAATCCATTTTGCCTGTTCTGTTGCTTGCCTGTCTCTATGTTTAACCATTAGACATATTTTTTCAAACTCTGGTATTGTTACATTCTTGTGTCGGTCGTCTATTTCAGAACTTCTTTTAGTGCTAAAATATAAAATGAAAGCTTTTCCGTGTCCTTTTGCTTTCATTTTCTCTTACTTTTTGTTCAAATTTCATTCGTCTTTTATACTACTTTATTTCACTTCTCCTGTTGCATATGCTTTACTTTCCATATCTTCTCTTTCTTTGATATTAATTTTGTAAGAAGTATGCTAATTATACTTGTAATTTGGTTTCACATGTAGTATTTTAGTATTAAGACCGCATGAGAGGATACTGCAATATAATGTACTGCGGCAACGCGTGGATGTTATATACCACAAACCACTGTATATGCATTACAGGCAAAACAAAAAAGCCTCTTTGAAAATGGAGGACTTAATTTCCTCAGTTTAAGAAAATGTAATCATGCATCTCCTGATCACTATCCCTAACGTGGTTTGGTATTTTCCTTATATCTCCTGGGACTGTTAATCTGGAACTGAAGAAGCCATAAACTGTTAAATGCATATAGTGACTGATAGCTTGACTATTGAATCAGGGCCCACCAAGTCGCTACTTCAGTGGTAGCTATTGATTCTGGGAAACAAGATACATCTCTGTCGTCTGGCCGAGAGAATGGGATTGCATTCGGGGCTGTAAAATACCAAATTCATTGCACACGATATATCGCCGCGTGTATCAGTCGTCTTCCACAGCTCATACAATAACATCTCAGCACTGTGCAACGAACTCGCTAGTGACGACGGCCAGAATTACACATGTCACACACATTCTTTTGTGGGTTTATTTTCTAATTGTTGACTTTTTACTTGGGCAGCGAGTTATCCAGTCTACGCGTATCGTTTTTAATTGATGAGGGATTTGTAAACGTGTACGTCTGCAGACTGGATTTGTATTTTAGCTGGTGTCCGAGAACGCTTGATGTCCGATCCACTTTCTCTGGGTCGCTTTTCTTAATTTTTTTTTTTTTTAGCGAAAGTTTACCGATTCAACCCGTGAATCGAAACCCCGTCTCTTCGAGGTAGAGGCGGACTCCTTATCGCTGACCACTTATCCCACCAGTATGGATCTACAGAACCCAGACGGATGTGTCGGCAGAAAGGCGCCTACATCTCCGCTTCGCCGTGGATGGATACATCCAGCAGTCCGCCACTCTGTTTCTACGCACTCCTAACGCTCGTGGGAGGGCTTTTGCCATATCTGGTGCTTGATTGTTCTGTCTCGCGGAGGTTTTCTATATAGTCCTCTGAGTGTTTCCGATATAGCCTTAGTATATTCCCTGTCTTTGAATTTTCCTTTATAGTCTTTGAGTTTTCATAGTCTTTTGAGTATATATAGTCTTTGAATTTGTATAGCAAGTCTTTGAGTTCTACATACAGTTTTTGCGTTTTTATGTACAGTCCTTTGAGTTTGTGTGCATAGTATTTGAGTTCTTACAATATAGTCGAAGTTTAACTGATTCATTGCCAACCAAAAAGTAGGTTAGGAACAAACAAAAATAGATGGCGGAAAATGTGAAGTATCCGTTTCACAATTATGACTTTAAAGATGTTATATAGTAGAAGACATGTTCTATTATATATCAAATTAAACGGGGTTGCTTGGGGAAAACTACTATATATTATCTTATGGCAGATATTGGAAGTCTGTTAGGACGATTAATCATCCCATGGCAGTTTACCAATTAAAGTTATTCAATTTTCTGTCTCTGTATGTTTTCCTATATAGTCGAAGTTTCAAGTTAGTTACTGCCGTGATTCTATTTTGAATACTGATTTATAATAGATAGAACATCCCTGGCAACCTTGTGACGTGCTAGCAATGTACCGAAGCACGAACTGATACATGCTGTTGGGGAAGCATGATCGCCAACCCCAGTCGATAAGGCACTTGATGGTGAAGATAGGTATAAGACATAGTGATAAAGGGATCATTTACGAGGTGTAACCAGGGGGGAGGGGAGGAAACAACATGTGGATAGGCAATAGTGGCTTCCCATTACTGGCTCTCCGGTCCTCAAGCATTAAATATATAGTAATAATACCATGTCCCTCACTTCATTCTGTATTAATGAAATGGGATGAAGTGCGATAAAGCTGTCGAAGTATAAACATTTTAAAAACAAGAAGTGTATGGTAGTTATAGAAAATACAATTACAAAACAACAAAGGACGTTGCGGCGAGAGGACATCATCAGAAAAGAACAAGAAAAAACTACAACTCACAAAACAAACCGGAGTTGATAATGCAATGACTACATTAAGAACATGGTAGTGAATCATGTTAAAGGAAACTTTTTTTTTCCCCGCGTTTCCATCCTGTTTCAGGATATTGCTGTCAACATCAGCATCTTTCAGCTGTATGTTGATTCCTAGGCTAGATTACGCTCAACAGCACGCCACGACTTTCTGAGCGAACCGCTCCATACTCTCATAAGTCACTGGCGTGACTCGAACCGCTTCCAATTCTCGTGGGCTCGCGTCAAACACGCGAGTATTCGGGGTTACGGAGAAAACTGCTAAATCCTCGACCAGGGAGACCGCAAAGGGAAACATTAGCAAAATGAAATAAACTATGGTGGTGCTTAACTTACAGGCTCTGAATATGAAACAGGATGAAAATTGTCTGGGGTTGGGTTATATAGTAAATAGACAGAGAATAACGCAGTTTATCCTATGGCTGGAAGAATGAAGAGGGGGAGAGGGGGGTAAGATCCTTTTAACACAGAGGAGTTAATAGAGTAAGCGTGGGAGAGGAGCAGACAACAAGCTGGGCGAGGCGCGGTGGACAGGGGCGGGGGAAGTGGAAATAATATAAAAAGATTGATAATGGACAGAGTGCTCTTCCTAATGTGCTCATTCAAGTCCCATGATTCACTTCCATACAACAATACAGGTTTTATCTATATAACATCTCGTGACACTTTTCCTGACATTTAGTTATATTCAGTGGCTTATAGAGGACATATTGAAAAAAAAAATAGCAGAACCTTTTAACCACTTCAACGTCCCATTCTATCCGGCTGCAGATACACCAACAGCAATGCATACAAACGCGGTGGGCAATATTTTCAGTACTGTTTTATTATATTGATTTGTTATAAAGGGCTTAGCTGTGTTCGTTCTCTGCTCCCCCGCTGTGTGCAACCCGCATGTGATGATTCTCTGCTTTTTGGTGTGTAAACTCACTCATAAAATAGGTTTCGTGTTGGAAGTACTACAGTATTTGTAAATTGCCTACCTCGTAAAAACACTCAGGTGTTGCATATCATGGTGGGGGAGTGACAGGGGAAACAACTAGAATTCAAGTTTAGGGTTGGCGCCCTTGAATAAGTTCATTTCGCTCCTGACAATACATGCATGCTGCAATCGATGTTTGTTCAGATAGTCTCAGGGATTCTCACACTTCTATAAATAAGATCTCCAAGAACTATTAAAGATGCAAACAACGTAAGTCATGAAAGATAATGTCGGATGATGGTTGTATGTTGGGTTTTTCGTCTGCACCGCTTGGTGGGGTATTGGAAAACGATAAGACAGATATGGCCAGGCCCTTTTGGCATCATATCCTTCGTGTGAAAGAACAAATACATCAGCAATGTCTGGAGGATTAGTGCGGCAGGGAATAACCAAAGGATTTGGCCGACACTCAGTTCTCCGAGGAAAGGTCATACGGACACATAATTAGAGTGTAACTAGTAGCATTGACATTGGGACTCTTCGCTGGTTTCTGACACATAACCAGTATAATAGACGGTGGTTTGCGTGGCATATTTCGCTGCATCTCGTCAGCTGCACACTGTAGAGTGATGTATCATGTGAAATGAAATAAATGAATAATAAATATTCCCTGCCGGGCTCCCTGGCCTAGGGTTTAACCGACTTTCTCCGTAATCCCGTACATTCTCGTGAGTAACGTAATTTGCGCGAAAATCGGTATGGGTTCTCGCCGCGTTGGTAACTTACTGGGTATTGAGCCGGTCGCTCAGAAAACAATGGCAAACTACTGAGCGTAATCCTGCCTAGTACATCAACAGCAGCTGAAAAATGCTGATGTTGACTGCAAAGGTCCCCTGTCCTGTAAAGGATATTTTAAAACAATATTCCTTAGTTGTTAAAGATGAGGACGGAACGCGTATGAGTATGTCTCGAATGCTTTTACGTCGGATCTTGACTCAACTCAGCTCAGCTCAACACAACTCAAGTCGTGTATGTCTGGATCATAATCATTGCTATCATTACCCTTATAGGAGAGCAGCATGGCGGAATGGGTAAGAGCTCTCCCGCTTAAACTTCCTGTGTACTGATGCCGAGGTAGCGGGTTCAACCCCGACACTGGTCGGTTGGACTAAAATGTTGGACTTCTCGTCCTTGACTTTGGGATGTAAATTGCAAGTAGCTCAGAAGTCAGAGTAGGTTCAACTGATGACGAGGGACACTGGTAATAGGGGAAGCTAATTCCCCCCCCCCCCGAAAAAAAAAAACAGTCCAGTGCACTAAAGGTATAGAACACGCTTCAGTTCAAAGTGAGCGAACGCCAAAAACAAGCAACAATTTGGCCCATAATCATAATTATAGTTATAAGTTACATAGTAAATATAATTATTATTATTAATTAAATAATATAGTCAACTAGTATCTCTCGGGTCCATTTAGACACCAGGTTAAGACTCGCTGCTATGTAAAGGAGCAAACGCAGTTGTCGCCGTGTAAGTATACACTGGTTCTTCATTGACCGCCGAGGCTGTCATGTTAGTGCATGCTAGTCTTTCTAGTCTGGGTAATGGATTTAATTGTTTAGGGTAGCCTGCTGGTCCCCGCCTTCTTGTCAACGATTACTGCAATGTTTGCTTCGTCTAACGGCCTACGTGTCGCTTGTGTGTTGTTTTGTTCAAGACCAACAGGTGTACGGGCGAAGGTACTAAGCATTATATGCAAGCTTTAGAGACACATCAAGCCGCTGTGGCATTGTGGCTAGAACTCTTGCTTGCCACGGGAGCGGTCTTGGCTTATTCCCCGGCAGTGGCAGGAGTCTGTTTTCCCCCTCTCGTTTGACTTAGGCCTCGACCCGGCCTCTTAAAATTAGTAACAAATATATTTCAGAATTATATGGACATTAAAAGAGGTGAGAGAAGGTACTGGGCACGCCATTTTATTATGCCGTGGCTTAGAATATGCGTGGTTTTAAATAATATTTAAGCCAAGAGGTTTAACGCGCTTAAACTGTCCCTACTTCTTACAGTCCATGCTGTATGTCATTGGTGCGCATGTCTGACCACAGCCTTCTGTCTCTTGTGCTGTCAATCATGTTTGATGCTGATGTTCCTCCATGTCTTGATATCAAATTACCCAGCTTCTTCTCTCTTGGTCACCCCCTGCCATGTACATATTCACACACATACAAATTCACGTACAGGCATATTCACGGTGTTACAACAGACAGGCATATTCACATGTATTCACAGACGTACATATTCACATGTAGACACAGGCAGGGATATCCACATGGGAACACAGACTAACATATTCACATGTAGACACGAGCAATTTCGTGATCCTGAATTCACATTATCGTGTTATTTCATACAAGAATCAGTCCTCTAAAGCTCTCCCCATTCTATTTATGGAAACAGAAATTATCCAATGACAACGTCTTTCTGTTAACCAATGTGTGCTGGTGTTACGTGGCCGATATCGTTGTCTTGGTGTTTGCTTTGTTTATCTTATAACGGCTATACTTTTTTCCCCTCCTGCAAATGTCATGTCAGAAGCTTGGGAACACAAGCTTACTTTAGTACAGGCTTTAAAATGTTAAAGCAGATGACAGACTTCGTTGCACCGGCTTTTACCGCAATATGGCTGGGTTTCTTACAGTGGAGAACGAACTCCGTAGCTCAGCGACAACCCCAGGGTGGGGAAGAGAGACTGAATGGCTGAGCCCTAAATCTAACCCTTGATCTTCCGAACTTAGGGCATTTGCTTGACCACTCCGCAACGGTTACTTTAGTATTGATGCCGTGAAAGCCTTCAATCCCGTAGGAAACAATACATTAGAATGTTGGATGGATGGGAACCCTGGGAAAGACTGAGTTTTAAATCTTACGAAGGTAAGTTAATAAGTCATAAATGGCTGTAAAAAAATAACTAAATATGATAACAACATGAAACCAGTTCATTTTTATACATACAGTGTCCCTGTATTTCTCAACATAATTTCCACTAACATTTATGCACTTATCCCATCGTTTTATCAGTCATCCCAAACCGGCTGCATAGAACTGGGTGCTTTGTTTTCATTTACCTGCCATCCCACAAAACAGTGTGACTTACTTATTGACTCGACCTCGTAACTTGTTCTGCCCAGATATGCACCGATTTACGGAATAAACATTTGTCAGCATAAACACTGAAAACCCACCTTGGCGGGAGACATTTCGCGAATGACGCCGAAGTTGAATGTGAAGTGAAAACGTGGTTTAGAAAACAGAGCACGCAGTTCTATGCAGCAGGTTTGGGAGGACTGATAAAACGATGGGATGAGTGCATCAGTGTTGGTGGAAATTATGTTGAGAAATAAAGGGACAATGTATGTATACAAATAAACTGGTTTCAAATTGTTATCATATTTAGTTATTTATTCTACAGTCATCTGTGACTTACTTATTAACTTAACCTCGTAAATCCGATGTACCGGCATTGAATTTGCCAGAGCTCCGGCAACGGCTTGCGTCTATGTAGTGGGGCAGGTGTAGAGCCCTATTTCTTGGCCAAGTATCAGAGTATCATCTACCGTAGCAATGTGAAGAGTGACGGCGTGCATGGTACACTTGTGTCTTCAGAGAAGTGAGGCTATTTGGAGGCGGAAGGTTCGAATCCTGGAATGGTCACACTAAAACTTTAAGTGTGTATATGGGTCGAGTGTGAGCTGGTCGGAGTCAGTGGTTAGGGGATAGTGGGTGTAGTTTCGTAATCTCCACGACCCTATTTCCAAGTCCGCTGCAGACGATTTGGGGGCAGATTTCTTTGTGATTATTTTCACAATGATTAGACTGCGGTCGTTCAGAAAATAATGGTACACTTTTTTCCGCATATCCTTTACAGGACATCGCTGTCAACACCAGCATTTTACCGCGGTCGATGATTTCTTAGCAAGATTACGCTCAGTAGTTTGCCATTGCTTTCTGGGATGAGCGGCCGGCTGACTTATCCCATAAGTCACCAACGCGGCGAGAACCGCTACCAATTCTCGCGCGCTGTGTTACCCTACGTGGATAAACGGGATTACGGATAAAGTCGTTTAACGCTTCTGCCAGGGAGATCGGTAATGGCACACTGCTGAACGTAAAATTATCAAGAAAGAAATCACAAAATGTCAATACGTGTTGGGGTTGGCAGCGACGGTCTGTATAAGGCACAGAACTAACTTGTTCATTGTGTCCTCTCATCTCTTCTTGTGCCGATCTATATGTTTGAATGTATTTCTCATGCTGTTTCTTTACTTAGTGTTTTTTTTTTCCAGCCAAGAAAAGTGCCTCAGTCGTCTACGATCCGCTTGTTAACAGCTTCCATAATGTCAGCATGGCCGAATGGATAACATAAATCGTTCTAAACATCCGGTGTGCTGATGGCGAGGTGTCGGGTGCAACCCTACACCGGTCAGTTGAACTAAAATGTTGATTGTTCGTCCTTGATTTGGGGACGTAATTTACAAGGACTTCTGAAGTCGGAGTGGTTTCTCCTGATGGCGAGGGATGTTTTTTTTTTTTTCCGCATATTTACAGGACATCGCTGTTAACATCAGCATCTTTCAGCTGATTGTTGATTTCTTGGCAAGGTTACGCCATTGCTTTCTGAGCGACCGGATCGCATACCCTGTAAGTTACCTACGCGGAGAGAACCGATACAAATTCTCGCGCACGTTACGTTACTCATGCGAGTATACGGGATGGCGGAGAAAGTCGTGTAACACCTAGACCAGGGATCCGGCTATACTGGCATTAGGGAAATCTAATCCACACGTAAAATTAGTTCAATGCACTCTCCAGTAGAGGACACTACAGGTGGTAGTAACAGGTGGATGAATTAACTGAGCTCAAAGCGAGCGGATGCAAAAAGTTCCATGTTATCTGCTATCTATTTGGCAAAGAACCAAGTCTTCACTCAATACATTAGTAAGTAATACTCGTGGTTCATGACACGCCTCAATTAAATCAATCAATCAGGTGCCGTCTCCACAATTAAGGTTGGCTGCAATTGATCTCCAACACTGTCTGTCTTTCGCCTGACAGTAACAATTTGTCAGATTGCTGTTCGTCCATCTCTTGATGTTATCTTCCTACTTACATCGCAGCCTACATCTTGCTCGCTTGCCTTCAGCCTTACCCTCCATTCTGGTTTTTATAAGACGGTGATGTCTTTTACTTACCCTCCAGTCTGGTTTTTATAAGAGGGTTATGTCTTTTACTTACCCTCCAGTCTGGTTTTTATAAGAGGGTGATGTCTTTTACTTACCCTCCAGTCTGGTTTTTGTAAGAGGGTTATGTCTTTAACTTACCCTCCAGTCTGGTTTTTATAAGAGGGTTATGTCTTTAACTTACCCTCCAGTCTGGTTTTTATAAGAGGGTTATGTCTTTAACTTACCCTCCAGTCTGGTTTTTATAAGAGGGTTATGTCTTTTACTTACCCTCCAGTCTGGTTTTTATAAGAGGGTTATGTCTTTTACTTACCCTCCAGTCTGGTTTTTATAAGAGGGTTATGTCTTTTACTTACCCTCAAGTCTGGTTTTTATAAGAGGGTTATGTCTTTAACTTACCCTCCAGTCTGGTTTTTATAAGAGGGTTATGTCTTTAACTTACCCTCCAGTCTGGTTTTTATAAGAGGGTTATGTCTTTAACTTACCCTCCAGTCTGGTTTTTATAAGAGGGTTATGTCTTTTACTTACCCTCCAGTCTGGTTTTTATAAGAGGGTTATGTCTTTTACTTACCCTCCAGTCTGGTTTTATAAGAGGGTTATGTCTTTTACTTACCCTCCAGTCTGGTTTTTATAAGAGGGTTATGTCTTTAACTTACCCTCCAGTCTGGTTTTTATAAGAGGGTTATGTCTTTAACTTACCCTCCAGTCTGGTTTTTATAAGAGGGTTATGTCTTTAACTTACCCTCCAGTCCTGGTTTTTATAAGAGGGTTATGTCTTTTACTTACCCTCCAGTCCTGGTTTTTATAAGAGGGTTATGTCTTTAACTTACCCTCCAGTCTGGTTTTTATAAGAGGGTTATGTCTTTAACTTACTCTCCAGTCTGGGTTTTATAAGAGGGTTATGTCTTTTACTTACCCTCCAGTCTGGTTTTATAAGAGGGTTATGTCTTTTACTTACCCTCCAGTCTGGTTTTTATAAGAGAGTTATGTCTTTTACTTACCCTCCAGTCTGGTTTTTATAAGAGGGTTATGTCTTTTACTTACCCTCCAGTCTGGTTTTTATAAGAGGGTTATGTCTTTTACTTACCCCCCAGTCTGGTTTTTATAAGAGGGTTATGTCTTTTACTTACCCTCCAGTCTGGTTTTATAAGAGGGTTATGTCTTTTACTTACCCTCCAGTCTGGTTTTTATAAGAGGGTTATGTCTTTTACTTACCCCCCAGTCTGGTTTTTATAAGAGGGTTATGTCTTTTACTTACCCTCCAGTCTGGTTTTTATAAGAGGGGTTATGTCTTTTACTTACCCTCCAGTCTGGTTTTTATAAGAGGGTTATGTCTTTAACTTACCCTCCAGTCTGGTTTTTATAAGAGGGTTATGTCTTTTACTTACCCTCCAGTCTGGTTTTTATAAGAGGGTTATGTCTTTTACTTACCCTCCAGTCTGGTTTTTATAAGAGGGTTATGTCTTTTACTTACCCTCCAGTCTGGTTTTTATAAGAGGGTTATGTCTTTAACTTACCCTCCAGTCTGGTTTTTATAAGAGGGTTATGTCTTTAACTTACCCTCCAGTCTGGTTTTTATAAGAGGGTTATGTCTTTAACTTACCCTCCATTCTGGTTTTTATAAGAGGGTTATGTCTTTTACTTACCCTCCAGTCTGGTTTTTATAAGAGGGTTATGTCTTTAACTTACCCTCCAGTCTGGTTTTTATAAGAGGGTTATGTCTTTTACTTACTCTCCAGTCTGGGTTTTATAAGAGGGTTATGTCTTTTACTTACCCTCCAGTCTGGTTTTTATAAGAGGGTTATGTCTTTTACTTACCCTCCAGTCTGGTTTTTATAAGAGAGTTATGTCTTTTACTTACCCTCCAGTCTGGTTTTTATAAGAGGGTTATGTCTTTTACTTACCCTCCAGTCTGGTTTTTATAAGAGGGTTATGTCTTTTACTTACCCCCCAGTCTGGTTTTTATAAGAGGGTTATGTCTTTTACTTACCCTCCAGTCTGGTTTTTATAAGAGGGTTATGTCTTTTACTTACCCTCCAGTCTGGTTTTTATAAGAGGGTTATGTCTTTTACTTACCCCCCAGTCTGGTTTTTATAAGAGGGTTATGTCTTTTACTTACCCTCCAGTCTGGTTTTTATAAGAGGGTTATGTCTTTAACTTACCCTCCAGTCTGGTTTTTATAAGAGGGTTATGTCTTTAACTTACTCTCCAGTCTGGGTTTTATAAGAGGGTTATGTCTTTTACTTACCCTCCAGTCTGGTTTTTATAAGAGGGTTATGTCTTTTACTTACCCTCCAGTCTGGTTTTTATAAGAGAGTTATGTCTTTTACTTACCCTCCAGTCTGGTTTTTTATAAGAGGGTTATGTCTTTTACTTACCCTCCAGTCTGGTTTTTATAAGAGGGTTATGTCTTTTACTTACCACCCCAGTCTGGTTTTTATAAGAGGGTTATGTCTTTTACTTACCCTCCAGTCTGGTTTTTATAAGAAGGGTTATGTCTTTTACTTACCCTCCAGTCTGGTTTTTATAAGAGGGTTATGTCTTTTACTTACCCCCCAGTCTGGTTTTTATAAGAGGGTTATGTCTTTTACTTACCCTCCAGTCTGGTTTTTATAAGAGGGTTATGTCTTTTACTTACCCTCCAGTCTGGTTTTTATAAGAGGGTTATGTCTTTACTTACCCTCCAGTCTGGTTTTATAAGAGGGTTATGTCTTTTACTTACCCTCCAGTCTGGTTTTTATAAGAGGGTTATGTCTTTACTTACCCTCCAGTCTGGTTTTATAAGAGGGTTATGTCTTTTACTTACCCTCCAGTCTGGTTTTTATAAGAGGGTTATGTCTTTAACTTACCCTCCAGTCTGGTTTTTATAAGAGGGTTATGTCTTTAACTTACCCTCCAGTCTGGTTTTTATAAGAGGGTTATGTCTTTAACTTACCCTCCATTCTGGTTTTTATAAGAGGGTTATGTCTTTTACTTACCCTCCAGTCTGGTTTTTATAAGAGGGTTATGTCTTTAACTTACCCTCCAGTCTGGTTTTTATAAGAGGGTTATGTCTTTTACTTACTCTCCAGTCTGGGTTTTATAAGAGGGTTATGTCTTTTACTTACCCTCCAGTCTGGTTTTTATAAGAGGGTTATGTCTTTTACTTACCCTCCAGTCTGGTTTTTATAAGAGAGTTATGTCTTTTACTTACCCTCCAGTCTGGTTTTTATAAGAGGGTTATGTCTTTTACTTACCCTCCAGTCTGGTTTTTATAAGAGGGTTATGTCTTTTACTTACCCCCCAGTCTGGTTTTTATAAGAGGGTTATGTCTTTTACTTACCCTCCAGTCTGGTTTTTATAAGAGGGTTATGTCTTTTACTTACCCTCCAGTCTGGTTTTATAAGAGGGTTATGTCTTTTACTTACCCCCCAGTCTGGTTTTTATAAGAGGTTATGTCTTTTACTTACCCTCCAGTCTGGTTTTTATAAGAGGGTTATGTCTTTTACTTACCCTCCAGTCTGGTTTTTATAAGAGGGTTATGTCTTTTACTTACCCTCCAGTCTGGTTTTTATAAGAGGGTTATGTCTTTTACTTACCCTCCAGTCTGGTTTTTATAAGAGTGTTATGTCTTTTACTTACCCTCCAGTCTGGTTTTTATAAGAGGGTTATGTCTTTTACTTACCCTCTTGTCTGGGTTTTTATAAGAGGGTTATGTCTTTTAACATGGCCGAAATATTTCACTAGCCTTTTTTTTTTAATCAACTCCTTGTCAATCCCCATTTTTCTAGAACCTCTGTATTTGATTGTTTTTATTTCTATTAAATACGACATATTCTTCTATATATCCACATCACTTCTATTCGACTTTGTAATTGCTTGTTCGCAGACTCCACGATGAAGAGGTTACAGACGCAGTTCGTAATCCCGCATACCCTCGTTCGAAACACAAATGTGGACGATTTGGCAGCAGACTGTCTTACGTAGGATTTTTTCGAAATGGTATGAGTGCCGGTCGTTCAGAAAGCAATGGCAAACTACTGAACGTAAACTTGCCAAGAGATCACAACAGCTAAATATGCTGGTGTTGACGGCGACGTCCTGTAAAGGATATGCAACTAATTTAAGTTAATTGCTTGTTCAATGTCAAGGCTTCCGATCCATTTAGTAGATAATACGCCTCAATTTCAGTTGCCTGTCCACCCACCAAATGCCTTAAAAACATATATCCAACATATACCCATTATATACCCAACATATACAAACATATCCAACATATACAAACATATATCCAACATATACCCATTATATACCCAACATATACAAACATATACCAACATATACCCATTATATACTAAACATATACAAACATATATCCAAAATATATACCCATTATATACCCAAAATATACAAACATATATCCAACATATACCCATTATATACCCAACATATACAAACATATCCAACATATACAAACATATATCCAACATATACCCATTATATACCCAACATATACAAACATATCCAACATATCCCCATTATACACCAACATATGCAAATATATCCAACATATCTCCATTATATACCCAACATATACAAACATATATCCAAAATATATACCCATTATATACCCAAAATATACAAACATATATCCAACATATACCCATTATATACTAAACATATGCAGACATATATCCAAAATATCTACCCATTATAAAACCAAAATATACAAACATATATCCAACATATACCCATTATATACTAAACATATACAAACATATATCCAACATATCTCCATTATATACCCAACATATACAAACATATATCCAAAATATCTACCCATTATATACCCAAAATATACAAACATATATCCAACATATACCCATTATATACTAAACATATACAAACATATATCCAACATATACCCATTATATACTAAACATATACAAACATATATCCAACATATACCCATTATATACTAAACATATACAAACATATATCCAAAATATATACCCATTATATACCCAACATATACAAACATATATCTAACATATACCCATTATATACTAAACATATACGAACATATATCCAACATATACCCATTATATACTAAACATATACAAACATATATCCAACATATACCTATTATATACTAAACATATACAAACATATATCCAACATATACCTATTATACTAAACATATACAAACATATATCCAACATATACCCATTATATACTAAACATATACAAACATATATCCAACATATACCTATTATATACTAAACATATACAAACATATATCCAACATATACCCATTATATACTAAACATATACAAACATATATCCAACATATACCCATTATATACTAAACATATACAAACATATATCCAACATATACCCATTATATACTAAACATATACAAACATATATCCAAAATATATACCCATTATATACCCAACATATACAAACATATATCTAACATATACCCATTATATACTAAACATATACGAACATATATCCAACATATACCCATTATATACTAAACATATACAAACATATATCCAACATATACCTATTATATACTAAACATATACAAACATATATCCAACATATACCTATTATATACTAAACATATACAAACATATATCCAACATATACCCATTATATACTAAACATATACAAACATATATCCAACATATACCTATTATATACTAAACATATACAAACATATATCCAACATATACCCATTATATACTAAACATATACAAACATATATCCAACATATACCCATTATATACTAAACATATACAAACATATATCCAACATATACCCATTATATACTAAACATATACAAACATATATCCAACATATACCCATTATATACTAAACATATACAAACATATATCCATCATATACCCAACATATACCCAACATATACATTCATATATCCTACATATACCCATTATATACTCAACACAATCACAACATATAAAAACATATCCAACATATTCCCATTATATACCCAACACATACCTAACAAATATCAACAACGTATACCAACATATATCCATCTCCAACCCACACCGCGTCTCTTGCCTGCTGACAGAAATGGCCTTATAATTGCACGGTCATTTCTATTGGGCCTTTTCTTTCAGTCGGGCAATTTGTTCAGGCACATACACACTGGATATGCTATAAATGAAGTGAAGGTAGACGACCCTTCTGCGCACTTTATTTGTTTATTGTGATGCGCGCGCAAACACACACAATCACACATGCGCGCACGCACGCACACAGAGAGAGAGAGAGAGAGAGAGAGAGGGAGAGAGAGAGAGAGAGAGAGAGAGAGAGAGAGTCGGCCCTCAATTATCATGTGACTTCCTTCGAAAAGTTACATTAATTAACACCTTAACCTTGCCCCGAGGTCACCTGATGGCTCCGACATACCCCGACATGCTGTTCCACCATTTGTTATGAGAGGAAAGGTCACATTCCGTCAGCCGAGGTCAGCAAGGCCGAATAGATAAGATCGCTCGTTCTAAAACATCTGGTGTGTTGATACCGTTGTAGCGGGTTCAACCCTTACATTGTTCTGTTGGACTAAAATGTTGACTTCTCGTCCTTGCTTGGGGACGTAAATAACAAGTATCTCTGAAGTCCGAGTGGGTTCGCCTGATGGCGAGGGACACGTAATAGGGACAGCTAATCCACACGCAATCATCACTCCAGTGCTATTATAGGGTGTATTTTTAATGACTGAAGTTTTAGAAAATTTTGTCGTTCAAGTTTTGTATTTACCTAACGTGGACTTTATGTAACACAATGCAACATAGCAGGTAAATACAAACTTCTGCCCCGGACATTTACTACAGGAACCTCTGATGTAGAAGACTGTCGTTGTTTTAAACTTATGTCTTGGACATTTACTACAGGAACCTCTAGTGTATAAGTATGTTGTTTGTTTTAAACTTCTGTCTTGGACATTTACTACAGGAACCTCTAGTGTCTAAGTATGTTGTTTGTTTTAAACTTCTGTCTTGGACATTTACTACAGGAACCTCTAGTGTCTAAGTATGTTGTTTGTTTTAAACTTCTGTCTTGGACATTTACTACAGGAACCTCTAGTGCCAACGTATGTTTTTGTTTTAAACTTATGTTTTGGACATTTGCTACAGGAGCCTCTAGTGTCTAAGTATGTTGTTTGTTTTAGACTTCTGTTTTGGACATTTACTGCAGGAACCTCTAGTTTCTAAGTATGTTGTTTGTTTTAGACTTCTGTCTTGGATATTTACTACAGGAACCTCTAGTGTCAAAGTATGTTGTTTGTTTTAGACTTCTGTCTTGGACATTTACTGCAGGAACCTCTAGTGCCAACGTATGTTGTTTGTTTTAGACTTCTGTCTTGGACATTTACTGCAGGAACCTCTAGTGTCAAAGTATGTTGTTTGTTTTAAACTTATGTCTTGGACATTTACTGCAGGAACCTCTAGTGCCAACGTATGTTGTTTGTTTTAGACTTCTGTCTTGGACATTTACTGCAGGAACCTCTAGTGTCACAGTATGTTGTTTGTTTTAAACTTATGTCTTGGACATTTACTGCAGGAACCTCTAGTGCCAACGTATGTTGTTTGTTTTAGACTTCTGTCTTGGACATTTACTGCAGGAACCTCTAGTGTCGAAGTCTGTCGCCGAGGGTTAGTGCAAGCAGTTTTACAGTTCCGACATACCGGGCTCGAGGACTTTGCGGGCCATTCGGAAGGAATCTGCTTTGCGTTGGTTTTCACAATTGCTTTAGCGTTGGTCGTTCTGATAGTATGACCGTAACAGTGCCTAGAAAATCACACACACAACCTGAAATGTTGGGGTTTATATAAGGATTAGAGCACACAGAGCCATTTAAGAGATGGCAAAAAATGTTGTAATCACAACTAGGCCTTGAGCTGATGGTATTGACAATTTTCAAAATAGAGTGTTAGAAAGCAACATTAAAAATATGCAACGTAATTTTTCTCCCTACAACGTTTACGTTGTTTTTCAAACTTGGCTAAAGGATGTATGGGTTATGAAAAAGTTGACGTGTGTATAAGTATTTACAGCTTTCTGTGCGCGCATCAGGGCCCATTAGGTGTTAGTCTTAGACTGATATATGGATGGATGGATGAGTGGATGTGTGGATGGATGGGTGATGGATGGATGGGTGGGTGCATGGATGGATGGGTGGTGGATGGATGGATGTGTGGGTGGATGTTTTTGTGGGTGGGTGAGCAGATGGATGGGTGGGTGGATGGATGGGTGAATGGATGGATGGGTGAATGGATGGGTGGGTGCATGGATGGATGGGTGGTGGATCGATGTGTGGGTGGATGTTTTGGTGGGTGGGTGGATGGATGAGTGAGTGGGTGGGTGGATGGATGGGTGGGTGGGTGGATGGATATGTGTTTGGATGTTTGCGTGGGTGGGAGATGGATGGATGCATGGGTGGGTAGATTGATGGGTGGGTGGATAGATGGATGGATCTGACTAATATATAGACTAACCTGCACCCCTTGTGTGATATGGTTAATATCAAGGCGGTCGTCTTTATTTCTCAGGAAATTTTCTAGTACCCATTTTAGGCCGGTTTTTACTGGGTGTGTGGGTCAATTAAAGAATAAATTCGAATCCGCCCGGTGTTGATTCGAACACATAACTACCGGGCCTATAGGCGAGTTCTAACCACTAGGCTACAGCAACTCTAGAGTATGTAAAAGAGAAGTTAAATATGTTGGTCATGACAAGACATAGCATGCTTGTACAGGCCATACTGGGAAGAGAAGCTGAAGACAGACGAGCAAGAAATAGACAGCGATACATGTGGGGGGAAAACATCAAGAAATAGACAGCGATACATGTGGGGGGAAAACATCAAGAAATAGACAGCGATACATGTGGGGGGAAAACATCAAGAGATAGACAGCGATACATGTGGGGGAAAACATCAAGAAATAGAAGCGATACATG